>NW_026844029.1:5072226-5239726 GCF_029531705.1 Pantherophis guttatus | reverse complement strand
CCAGGTATTGCCTTCGTTATGAAAATTAAAATCATACTCCATATGTGCATACCAATGCTGGGTTTCAGAATTTTTTACTAGCGGTTCTGTGGGTGTGGCTTGGTGGGCGTGGCATGGCTTGGTGGGCGTGGCATGGCTTGGTGGGCATGGCAAGGAAGGTTACTGCAAAATCCCCATTTCCTTCTGATCAGCTGGGACTCGGGAGGCAGGGAATAGATGGGGGCGGGGCCAGTCAGAGGTGGTATTTGCTGGTTCTCCAAACTACTCAAAATTTCCACTACAGGTTCTCCAGAACTGGTCAGAATCTGCTGAAACCCACCTCTGATGGAAATGCCACCTGACATGAGCATATTCTGTAATATGTCAAGATTCCCTTCCTTTGCCATATTTGGTTCACACAGTACACCTGTTAATCCAAATTATCCAGATTCAAAGTAGAAAGTATTCTGTTGGCTTCGTATCCCAATTATTATTAGAACTTTGCATGAATCTCCGTGAAGAGTCCGAGCTTTCATGAACCCTTTGGTTGCCAAGTGACTTTCCTTGAAAGGGCCAGCAGCTGTTCATGAACTGGCAAATAAATACGAGAAGAGGAATCCGGCAGAAAACTCCAATGGTTTTGCTATTTGGTAATTCCTACCAAGGAAAGGGTTGGAGGCAGTGGTGGGTTTCAAAAATTTTTATTACCGGTTCTGTGGGTGTGGCTTGGTGGGCGTCCCATGGCTTGGTAGGCGTGGCAGTGGAAGGATACTGTAAAATCTCCATTCCTACCCTACTCCGGGGGAAGGATACTGCAAAATCCCCATTTCCTGGCGAGATCTGGCCATGAATGGTGTGAATGAGTTTTTAATGTTTTTAATTTTTCAATGTTTTTTTATATTGATTTTTTAAAATGTATTGTGAGCCGCCCTGAGTCTTCGGAGACGGGCGGCATATAAATTAAATTAAATTAAATTAAATTTAAATAATTTATTAAATTAATTTATTAAATTAAATAATTAAATTAAATTAAATTAAATTAAATTAATTCCTCCTGATCAGCTGGGACTCAAGAGGCAGAGAATAGATGGGGGTGGGGCCAGTCAGAGGTGGTATTTACCGGTTCTCCGAACTACTCAAAATTTCCGCTACCAGTTCTCCAGAACTGGTCAGAACCTGCTGAAACCCACCTCTGGGTGCACACGCACAAATTTTCTTTAAGAAGAGACTATGCAAAAGAGAGACAGGAAACACCTCCCTACCCAAAAGGTTGGAGGTAGCAAAAGCTTTTCAGAAACCTAAGTTGTGCTTTTCTTGTCTATCTCCTGTTAAGATGCTGTCGGAGGAAATTCCCTTATCAATTTTCCTTACGAATCGGCTGTCCCTTAAAATACAAACTGCTCATTATGGTACCGCAGGCAACAAAAACAAAACCGGAAAAAAATGAGGTTACAATCCATCTATACAGAGTTAACAGATTAGGTGATTGGATACTTGCCTTTCTGAAGTGTTTTGTGGCTGAATTGACAGAACTTAGATTGTGTCTCAAGTCCCTGGGGATGTATTTAGGGAGGACGGTTTTGGTGCTGGTCTTCACTGATGACACATGCACATAAAACATTTCACTGGGTTTATTTATTTATTTAAAAGATTGGTCTGGCCACCCATCTTAAAACAAGTCTCTGACTCGGAACAGCCATAAAATTATAATAACCCTAAGAACTACTGTGTTTCCCCGAAAATAAGACCCTGTCATAAATCCTTTTGAACCCCAGCTGCTCTTTGGGGGCGCATGCGCACCAAAAACCGGAAGACCAGGTGGCTGGTGCACATGTGGGAAACTGGAAGATCATCATCCCGACGCATGCATGCGCACTGGGCGGCTGCTCTTCCGGTTTCCGGTACGTGCGTGTGCGCTCCCATTTCGGCATTCGGTTCAAAATAAGCACTTGGCCTTATTTTCGGGGAGGTCTTATTATTTTGGAGTGCATGGAGGAAACCAGAGGAAATGGCGGGGACCGGCTGCGTATGCGTTTAAATATTTTCAGGGAGGGTTTATTTTCTGGGGAGGGCTTAGTTTAGGGGAAATAGGATATATAACTGTAGGACAGGGGTATCAAACTCAAGGCCCACGAACGAGATCTTGCCCGCAGGGTGCTTAAATCTGGCCTGTGGGGCTGGCCTGGAAATATCAAAGGACTGGCCGGTGGGGCCTCTGCCGGCCAAAAACAGGCTGTGCAGAGGCCCCGTGCGACCCGTTTTCTGCCTCCCGGCCTCCAGCAGCACTCTGCCAGCCAAAAACAAGCCACACAGAGGCCCTGTGAGGCCCCCCCACACCTCGTTTTCGGCCTCCCTGGCCTCCAGCAGCACTCCGCCGAAAATGGGCTTGCAGGAGGCCGTTCAGCCAAAAATGGGGCAGAGGGGGCCTCTTGAGGGCCCCCCATGCCCCGTTTTGGCTGGCAGGGTGCTGCAGGAGGTGTCCATACCATCTCCCTCCCCCTGCTCCCTGCCCTCTTCCCCCCCTCCCCCCGCCAGCCCACAGAGGAGAACTACAATGTTGATCCGGCCCTCGAAGAAATCTAGTTTGACACCCCTACTGTAGAAGGCATGACAGAACCTGAGAGCGGAGTTTAAAAGAAGGATCAGCCTAGAATTCCTACATAGACCCAAGTGGACTAAATCCAACTCCTCTTGAATTCCGTTGTCCCTTATCTAATTCCAAGTAGATACTAACCGTTCATTGAAAAGATTGTGTACATAACAATAAATCAGTTGAATTGGATTTTCATGTGTGAATCTGGTCTTTCAGGTTTGACAACGATAAAAACTGAAAGTCCCTGTATCTTAAATCAACCTCTCAGGATCCCTCAATAATTCTTTGCGGGATCTACCACTATACCTCAGGGCCGAATAAAGAGCCAGGATTTAATGGCCTTCTAGAAGATTTAATGATCTGCAGATCCTATTTCTATCTTTGTTCCATAGTCCACATATCAATAACTTTTTTCCGATTCTGGGCAAGTATTCTGAAATATTCTGTTGTGTTAAGTCATCTTTCAATAGAGTGCACAGATCAATGGTGAAATTCAAATTTTTTTACTACCGTTTCTATGGGTGTGCCTTGGTGGGCGTGGCATGGCTTGGTGGACGTGTCTTGGTGGGCATGGCAGGGAAAGGATACTGCAAAATCCCTATTCCCTCCCCACTCCAGGGGAAGGATATTGCAAAATCTCCATTCCCACCCCACTCTGGGACCAGCCAAAGGTAGTATTTGCTGGTTCTCCGAACTACTCAAAATTTCTGCTACCGGTTCTGCAGAACCTGTCCGAACCTGCTGGATTTCACCCCTGGCACAGATATCTTGATTATTCCAATGTATGTTATCTTTTAATTTTAAACGAGTTAAAATAAACCAGCCTCGATTATTTATTGATATTTTTGTGTATTCTTAGTTTTTCCATTAAAGAAAACTTTCTGTCCTCAATTATTACATTTCTGCTTTCAATTACTGTGCATGAGATTTACTTCTCCGGAAATAATCCTGGGTGTTGTTTTGAACAGATGTTTAGAATGAGGCTGAAATAATAAAATTTGATAATTATTATTACTGAAATGTATAGTCCAAACAGCCTCAAAATATTTAGGGTTGAATAACTTTATATTTCAGATCTGAGTCTCTTCAGGCCAGTTTATGCACCTAAAGATTTTCTTGAGGTAAGTTTTTGCAAAAAAAAAAAAAAAAAAAGAATCGGGTTTTAGTTTTGGATATGCATTTTTTTTATCCAATCAAATCTTGTCGTTCCTGAAAAAGGAACTTTTGAGTCATTCGATTCACAAATGAGCTTTAATGAGAGGGGATCATCTATAGATAATCCTCGACTTAACGACCGCATGTGAGCCCAAAATTTCTGTTGCTAAGCAAGACAGTTAAGTGAGTTTTGCCCCATTTTACAACCTTTCTTGCCACGATTGTTAAGTGAAACGCTGCATTTATTAAATTAGTAACACGGTTGTTAAATGATTCTGGCCTTCCGTTTGACTTTAGTTCTTGGACATGCATAGTCACTTCTGGTCTTCTTGTTAAAGGTGCTGATGAACCTGCGCAATCCAAATTACGACACCAGCGAGGTGTCTAATTTTAGAAATCACTTGGGACTAATTCAGGTCCCACTCAATGTGAAAGATATACCTGAACTGGTAAGCATCCATTATAGCTTCTTTCAAAATAGAGAATAATCATTTAATTTAACACTGTAGGCCTGTGCATTGAACTCGGTGGATTTAACTCCTGAATCGATAGGTATAAAAAATAATTTGTTTTATATGTATTTTTAAAAAATGGTTCCTGATTGCTTATTTGTAGCCTATGACTATCATTAAGTATTGTACCTTATGATTCTTGATGAACGTATCTTTTATTTTATGTACACTGAGAGCGTATGCACGAAAGACAAATTCCTTGTGTGTCCAATCACACTTGGCCAATCAAAAATCCTATTCTATTCTATTCTATTCTATTCTATTCTATTCTATTCTATTCTATTCTATTCTATTCTATTCTATTCTATTCTAATTAGCGGTGTCCAAGATGCAGAAAACCTTTAGACTATTAGAAAATGAATACGATACAAAGGGTGAGGTGAGGTAATTATACCCTTCAGGAAGAAATATTTTTTGCCTCCTGTTGCAGAGGATGAAAAAACGGGGGGCAGGGCTGGGATGAATGGATTAATTCAGGGGTGTCAAACACAAGGCCCGCGGGCCAGATCCAGCCTGCGGGGTGCTTAGATCTGGCCCGTGGGGCCACCCTGGAAATAGAAAAGATCTGATTTTGCCTCTGCCAGCAAAAACTGAGCTCGGGAGGACGGCGACAGCCTTTTGCAGCCCTCTGCCAGTGAAAACAGAACTCTGTGTATGTGTGTGTGTCCTTTTTTTGCTGGCAGAGGGTTGCAGGAGGCCGTTGCTGCCGAAAACGGAGCTCGGGAGCCCGTTTTTGCTGGCAGAGCCCTCAGGCCACAGGCGCCCCCAATACGAGTGACGTCAGGCTGGCCACACCCATCCCGGCCATGCCCCCCCCGGCTCCCCCGAGTTCAAACACAACCCTGATGGAGCCCTCAATGAAATCGAGTTTGACACCCCTGGATTCATGTAAAAAAGTCATGGTTTATATCCTGCATATGAGGCAAAGGTTATCTTTGAATCAAAATTATAAAGTTTTTTTCCCCCCCCGTGCCATCACTCTGCTAAGCAACTCATTCCCACAACATTGTCCAACTATCTAGATAGGCAGTATTGCCATCATTATTCTCATCTTCCCTGTTCACTATCTCTTTATCTTCTCATGATTATAACTTTGTTACAGCTTGTATCATACGATTTATGTTATTTACTTAGTATCCTAGTGTGATTTATGTTGATTGCTTATTTAGCATCGATGACTATCACTAAGTGGTATAGCTAATGTTTTACGATGAATGTATTTTTTTACAACGACTATGATAAATGATCTATCACTATTGTTGCATGTACTCATGAGAGCTTATGCACCGGAGACAAATTCCTTGTGTGTCTAATCACACTTGGCCAATAAAGAATTGTAATTCTAATTCAAATACTGCGTATGAGAATTGCTCAATATTCTTGATACATGAATTTTAAATCCCTACCTGTAAAGGATTATTTTTCGCAAGTGACATTAAAGAAAATTCTAGCCTATAACTGTAACTAAGGGATATGCTGGCGGTTGCTATATTGCTGTGATGGCGAATTTACGACATGCATGCCGGAAGTGGCATGCAGAGCAGTGGTGGGTTCCTCCCGGTTCGGTCCGGTTCGGCCGAGCCGGTAGCCGTGACGATATGATGTCACCGAACCGGTTCTCCCCCCCGCCCTCCCACCCCCCCACCTCCCCACGTTATTCTTACCTTTTATTTGGTCCCACCCCCGATCTATTGCTGCCTCCTGAGTCCCAGCTGATGACTAGAGGGAAAAAAACTGTTTAAACTCTTGCCACGGGGCTTCAAAGGGCCGCCCTACAGCTGATCAGTGTTAAAAGCAAACAAATGAGTCGGGTCGTAAGTGTGAGGATTGGTCGTAAGTGCGGGGACCTTCCAGAAATGACTCTGACCAGCTAGCCACGCCCACCTACTCACATGACCTCCAAGCCACACCCACAAAATAAGCCACGCCCACAGAACCGGTAGTAAATAAAATTAGAACCCACCCCTGACGCAGAGCCATCTCTCCGGGCACATGAGCCATCGCCCATTGCTCTTCTGGGTTCCGGTGGTCTTCACGCGCTCAGGAGCACCGGAAAGAGCAGCCACCCGGTACACATGTGCAAGCTGGGAAGATAATCTTCCACTTTCCAGCACATGCATGCGCACTGGCCAGCTGCTGTTTGGGGGTACATGCACGCCAGAAACTGGAAGACCAGGTGGCCAGTGCACATGTGCGCACCGGAAACCGGAACATCATCTTCCCGGCGCATGCATGCGCACTGCATGGCTGCTTTCCGATTTCCAGTGGGCGTATGCGCACTGGCCACCTAGTCTTCGCGCATGCATGCTCGCCAGAAACCAGAAGACCAGGTGGCCAGTGTGCATGTGCATGCCGGAAACCGGAAGATCATCTTCCCGGCGCGCACATACGCACTGGGCAGCTGCTCTTCCTGTTTCACGTTCTTCCTGTTTCACGCTCTTCCTGTTGCACGCGCTCCCATTTCGGCATTCGGTGCCGAAAAGGTTCGCCAACACTGCTATATTGCAGCCCAGCATCAGCTTCCTGTACAGGTGGCCCTCGACTTACGACCACAATTAAGCCCAAAATTTCTGTGGCTAAGTGAGACATTTGTTAAGTGAACTTTGCCCCATTTTACGACCTTCCTTGCCACTCTTGTTCTTAAGTGAATCACTGCAGTTGTTAAATTCGCAACCTGGTTGTTAAGTGAATCTGGCTTCCCCTTGACTTTGCTCGTCACAAGGTCACAAAAGGGGATCCTGTGACTCCAGGATATTCCGTCATAAATATGGAATATTCAGTTGCCCAAGCGTCTGAATTTTGATCACGTGACTGTATTTATTTATTATTTATTTATTTATTATATTTCTATACCGCCTTTCTCCCGTAGGACTCAAGGCGGTGTACAGTCAAGAAAAATATAGACACACAAACATCATAAAATTGCTAATTAAAATTATTACTTAGTTTGGTCAATTAAATAAAACCCAGAATTAGATAACATTTAAAAAATCATTGTGTGACTGTGACAATGCAACGGTCGTAAGTGTGAAAAACGATTATGTGTCATTTTTTTTTAGTGCTATTGTAACTCTGAATGGTCACTAAATGAACTGTTGTAAGTCAAGGACCATCTATATTGAGTTTTTAACTAAGATGCCGGGATTTTGATCTTCTGAGGGACAGAATTTACTATTACATAGTGTGGGTCTCATGAGCCTTAAGCTTCGTGTTTACAGTTTGCCAATTAAAGCAATATAGTGATATTTAATGTCGATTTCAACATATGGCACATCTTGTCCTCTTGGAAAATGTCTTTATTTTTTTCCCCCCCTCAAGAAGGATTATTTTAGCGAATTAGACCTGAACACTGGTCAGATGGATATTGATGATTCTGCACATGTGCCTTCAGGTGGGTTGTTTCATTTCCAATAAATACAGTTTTTGCTTCTGAAATGGATTCTTGTAAGGTATATTTATAAAAAGAACAGATCCAGTTAGGATTTCCTTTTTTTGGTCGTTATTTATAATGGGGATGAGTAACCAGGCATAAATAAGTGAATTCTGCTGGGTTCTATTTTGCTAGAAATTAGCACATTTTAAACATTGTTTAAATTCCTTTCTTCAAACGTTATACATATTTATTTATACCATGCTTTGTTGGTCCTAATTTATAATAGTAGGCCATAATAGAATAGTTTTCAAACGTAGTATACTTTCCTCTTTTCCGTGGTGGTGGTATTTCCAGTAAATCCTTCAGGACTACTAAGCCCTGATTACCTGGCCATCATTCCCGAATTCAGTTCACTTCTTGTCCCAAAAATGCTTTTCAAAAGGCAACAGGTCTTTCTTTTTCTTTTTTCTTTAAAAACTTTTCACGTCCCAAATGGTGCTTTTTTGAGAAGCAACTGGACTTCCTGGTTTTTCTTTGAAGACGTTTGGCTTCTCAACTTTTCAGTTTGAAGGAGATTCTTGAATGAGAAGCGAAACATTTTCAAAGAAAAAAAAATCAGAAAGTCCAGTTTATTTTATTTATTTTATTGGTTCAATTTATATGCCGCCCTTCTCCGGAGACTCGGGGCGGCTTACAATGCGTTAAGCAATAGCCTTCATACTTTTGTATATACCTGCTTAGTAGGGCTTTCGCCCCCCCCCCAAAGCGGTGTTCTTTTTTATACAAAGTCAGCTTATTGCCCCCACAATCCGAGTCCTCATTTCACCTACCTCCAAAGGATGGAAGGCTGAATCAACCTTGAGCCTGATGAGATTTGAACTTGCAGTAATTGCAGGCAGCTAAGTGCTATTTAACAGCGCTTTAGTCTGCTGCTCCACCAAGGCTCTTCAAGCCAGTTGCCTTTTGAAAAAGCACCTTTGAGAGAACCATGATCTGGATGATTGAGAATCCCCATGGACTTCTTATCCATGTTTTGACAGATGCCTAGAAACTCTTAACGCATAACACAGTCCTTGATGATCTTCACAACAATTTTTTTTAAAATTTTTTTGATTTATATGCCACCCTTCTCCGGAGACTCAGGGCAGCTTACAATGCATTAAGCAATAGCCTTCATACTTTTGTGTATATTTATACAAAGTCAGCTTATTGCCCCCACAAACTGGGTCCTCAATTGATCAATTGATTCACTATAGCAGTAATGGTGAACCTATGGCACGCGTGCCAGTAGTGGCACGCAGAGCCAACTCTCTGGGCACGCCAGCAGTCGCCTGTTGTTCTTCCAGCTGATCTTCATGTATGCAATAGCATTGGAAACCGGAAGAGCAGCTCCCTGGAGCGCATGTGTGAGAACGCCAGAAACCGGAAGCACGCCGGGGAGCCGCTATTCCGGTTTCCGGTGCTCCCTCACATGCGCGCACGCATTCTCATTTTGCCACTCGGTGCCAAAAGGTTCACCAACACTGCACTATAGTATTATTTTCCTGTTTTCTTATCATAACTAATGGGTCTATCTTATCAAATTTATATGCCTGCCCATCTCACAGAAAGTGACTCTGGACAACAACCCAATAAAATAATAAATATAAAATAATAAATATGAAACTATAGTGCATTAAGAGCTTGGGTAACATGCGAATAAAGGCATGCTGCATAAACATAAAAGATTGAATATGGTTTTACTTGGCAAGTTGGGTTCTTGTGCAAGAGATAGCACTCTACTGAAATGTCTCTTAATTATTGTTTAAAAAAAATACTGTGGAAAATAGTAGGATACTTGATAATAGCAAGAAGAAATAACTCTTGTGTTGTTTTAGAAACAAACGCAGTTATTGTGCCATTGGCTTTAATCGTTCAGATATTTTGGACTCTTGTTGATGTACCTAACATCATCTCACTTATCTTTCAACTGATAAAAGGCGGATTTTAATGAGAGCTTATGTTATAGTTAACTAATGTCTGATAATATCCTTTTATTGCCTAATGTTTATCTTATGAGTAAGCCTGCAACGCTTTATTCAGAGGTAAATCCTATTTAATTGGATTTAATGCCAAGTAAGGATGACTGATTTAAGGCAACACTTATTTGGAAAGAATTCCAATTATTGAGAATTAGGCTTTTGACTGACAATGTATAGGTTTACAGTGAAGACAATTGCATCTTTCTTTTCCCTGTTTTGTGCATTTTATAGGAAGGGCTCCTTGCTTACAATGTGCTCAGCAATAGCCTTCATCCTTTTGTATATTTATACAAAGTCAGCTTATTGCCCCCACAAACTGGGTCCTCATTTCACCTACCTTCGAAAGGATGGAAGGCTGAGTCAACCTTGAGCCTGGGGAGATTCGAACCTGCAGTAATTGCAGGCAGCTGGTCTTAATAACCAGCTTAATAACTTAATAATTTTTAATCTATTAAACAGAAATTACACCTTTTTCCTTCACATTTCAGTGTATAAATTGACTAGAGATTTTTTTAAAAAACACAATTAATATAGGACTGCTATTTTCTGTAAAAAAAAACCCAAAAACCTCTGAGAAATATTTGCACGCACGTGATTATGCGTGTTCGTTTGAATCTTTGTACATGCCTGAAACATTACTTTCAAATAAGTAATCCTGATATATAAACTCAAGTATTCTCCTAGAACTAATAGTTTTGTTTTATTCTTATTAACATTTTAGAGCTTTATGAAAATGAGCACGTACGCCTCGGTCAAAAAGGTAAGAGTTGGATACAGTAATCATTTTTAATATTCTGTTTGTTTGTTTTTTTTAAAAAACATACAATTGCCATTGTTTCTATTTTAAGTTATATAAGGAGTTGTAATCACACTGTCCTAGAGATAAGCCGGTTAAAGATTTCTAAATAAGCAAGTTTAGGTTTACACTGCAGTTATAGACATATACCAATTGGGAGATGGGGGGGGGGTGTTCTTTCTCTTAACAACCTTACTTACAAGAGCCTTGATGGTACAGTGGTTTAATGCACCCTGTTATTAACACAGCTGCCTGCAATTTCTGCTGGTTCGAATCTCTCCAAGGCTCAAGGTTGACTCAGCCTTCCATCCTTTCTAAGGTAGGTAAAATGAGGACCCAGTTTGTGGGGGCAATAAGCTGACTTTGTATAAAATATACAAAAGAATGAAGGCTATTGCTTAACGCATTGTAAGCCGCCCTGAGTCTCCGGAGAAGGGCGGCATATAAATCAAATTAAAAAAAAAACAAAAACAAAAAAACTAACCTTCTAACTTAACAACAGTAGTGATTCACTTAACAACGGAGGCAAGAAAGGTAATAAAATGGGGCAATATTCACTTAGTAACTCTTTTGCTCAGCAACAGAAATTTGTATCTCAATTAAGGTCCAATTACAGTCCTGTAATTGATATTAGCTACCTCTTTTGCATTGGCATCCTTCAGTCTCAAGAGACTATGGTATTGTGCTCTGGAAAGAGGTCTTAAAACAGCATCTAGGGTGACTAAAAAGGCCAATTTGAGAGTGGCAATCCCTTCCACACTGAGGGCAGATACATTCTGTCCCCTGCCCAGCTCCCAGATTTCACTGGTTCCTGGACTGCCTTTTTGCCTCAGTCTGCCGAACAAGTGTCTCTTCGAATTGGAGAAGGCCATGCTGCGTCTTTAGCCTCCAAGCTGAACGATCGGAGGTCGTTCCTCTTAGGTTCGCTTTAAGCTACCTCTTAGGTTTGCTTTAATACTCTGAAGCTTTAGGTATTTTGCCTAATTATATTTTATATACATTTCTCGTAGTTCTTATGGAGCAGGACAGCGCAGCTGCCCAACAGTACGTGCGACAAGGCTCTCCAAATTCATTAAGAGCAGAGCTGTGGGCACTGATTCTGAACATTTCAACCCAACCAGAGGTAAGCCTGAAAAGTAGATTGGAAACACAGATGTCTGTTCGCTATTCATGTGTCAGCTAAGTGTACGTTTTGGTTCTAGCATTGAGCATTCTAGGAGTCTTCCTTTGCAAGATCCTACGGGGGCATCTACCTTCATTTAACACTTTTGTTCAAACTTCTGACTTTCTAGCAAAGGTGAAATGTAAAATTTGTTACTACCGGTTCTGTGGGCGTGACTTGGTGGGGGGGTAATGTGACTGGGTGGGCGTGGCCAACTTTCCCCCCCCCTTTTAAAAGCATTTTTTCTACAACCTTAAGAGGTTGCAGAAAAAAGTGCTTTTAGAAGCCTCTGACGATCAGGCAACTCAGCTGGGATCGCGAGAGGCTTTTAAAGGCATTTTTTTTCCTACAATCTCTTCGGCCGAAGAGGTTGCAGAAAAAAGTGCTTTTAGAAGCCTCTGATGATCCCAGCTGAGCCGCGCGATCATCAGAGGCTTTTTTTTTTTTACTTTTAAAAGCATTTTTTCTACAACCTCTTCGGCCAAAAAAATGCATGGGGGGGGGGGGGGGCAGGGATTTTTGCTACCGGTTCTCCAAACTACCTGCCGCCATCGCTACCTGATCGGGCAATCCGGTCCGAACCAGGAGCATTTCACCCCTGCTTTCTAGCACAACATTTTTTTTAATCAGTGGGCTCTCCTTTTATCAATAAATTCTGCTGAAGTTGCAGTATATTCCCAGTTCTCAGAACTGTCTGATCTTCTTCCTCCCATTGAGTGCTTCTCTTTTTGCGGGAATGCCTAGGAAAACATCACCAACCCTTCTTCCCATTGCAGGATGAACTGAATGGCCTAGAGAAAAGCAAAATATGTATAAAATGTTTTATAGATGGCATTTTGCACTGGCAAGATTGGCAAAAATGTTTAAAGACCGATCGGAAAAATCTTGGAAGTGTAATCAAGCATCTGGCACATATTACCCTATGTGGTGGACATGCCCAAAAGCAAGAAAACATTGGACGAAAATACATACATGGCTGGAAAAAAATGATAAAACAACATATAGACCTGAAGCCAGAGATATTTTTGTTGGGCATTCTACCAGAAAAATATGATAAAAAGACTTCATATTTGATCCTGCCTATATTAACTGCAACTAAGAATTGTATTTGCGCAACAATGGAAAAGTGATGAGATCCCGTGTGAGGGGAATGTAATTTAAAAAATATTGGATTGTGCAGAAATGGACAGATTAACACTTGCTGTTAAGGATAAAGAAGAAACTGAATATTTTTTGATAAGGGACGTATTCTATCAATGGCTAGATAACAGAAACAGAAGTTAGAAAGGAGAGATATAAATGGAGAAAATGGTATAGAGGAGAATTGTTAAAAATGAGGATGTTAAATGTTAAGTATTAAGGTTATTATATTACTACGTTGTTATATTATTAATATAATGGTGATGACCTATCAAAGCAAAGATGTATAAATATGACTATTAAGCATAATTGTACTCAGAATACACACTGATGAAAATTTAATGTTATATAAATAAAACAAATAAAACATGGGGGGGGGAAGCATTTTTCCCATAAGTATAGTGTAGGTTAAGGTGGCTCCTCCCTTGAAAGGCATCCAGTTTAAACCTGTCAAAAAGAACAGTTGAATAAGTTTATCAAAAAGTTGTAACCAAAACTTGTTTTTTTACCAGTTGGTTTGGGGCCACGAGGGGGAGGGGTTTCAATGCCCACTACTCGGAGGTGATTAGCGGGAGTAAAAGACCTCATGCCTCTGCTGTTCATCTCTTACTTCTGTTTCTCTTTCTATAGTTTTAAATTTTTTAATTGCCATCATTGTAATTATCTATTTGTCTTTTTTGTAATCTGTGAGTTGCCTTACAGGGGAGATGGGCAGCATGGCAGTTTAATAACTAAATAAATAATCTCCTTCCCCGCATAATTTCATCTCTTTTGCTAATAATATGCCTTGGTGGGTCCCAGTCGATAATTCACAAGCATATTTTATAATGTATCTTACACTCTTCAATACAGGTAGTCCTCGATTTACAACCACAATTCAGCCCAAAATTTCCATTGCTAAGCAGGACAGTTGTTCAGTGAGGTTTACCCCGTTTGATGACCTTTCTCGCCACAGTTGTTAAGTGAATCACTGCAGCTGTTAAGTTAATAATGCGGGAATCTGGTTTCCCTCTTGACTTTGCTTCTCAGACACTGCAACTGTCATAAATACATGCCAGTTGCCAAGCGTTCAAATTTTGATCATGTGACCCTGGAGATACGGCAATGGTCATAAATATGAAAAACTGTCATAAATTACTTTTTTCAGTGCTATTATGATTTTGAACGGTCACTAAACGAATGATTGAGTGGTGCGATGGCCTAGAGGTGGAGCTCTCGCCTCACAATCAGGAGGGCTGTGAGTTCAATCCTAGGTAGAGCCAGATATTTCTCTCTCTGGGCACAATGAGAATGTATCTGCTGAATAAAACTCCTCATTGGCTTCAGGAAGGGCATCCGGCCAGTAAACCCTCCGCTCCATTCAGTTGCCCAGACTCCACCCTGCTAGGGATTATCGGGTCATTAAAAGAAGATGATGATGATGACTAAACGAATGATTGTCATTCAAGGACTGCCTGTACCTTATGAGCATTTCCCACTGCAAAATGCGAACACCCGCATTATATTGTTATAAAGTCAGGGTGGACATTAGGAAAGCCATAATTCTTCTAGACTCTCTGACTGTCTTGGTAGTGCTAGTCTATTTTTCCTCGTTATTTAATCCTACAGTTATTCTGACACTGCTTGTAAAGTAATGGGAGAACTCAAACAAGCTAATCTACAGATTTATGACTGCAGTGCCTTTACAGCCTATAAATCAGTTGTGCAAACATATCTGTAAACGATATGGATCCACGGAATATTTAATTATAGTACCTGTCCACACGTGCTTAGCTCTTGTGATTTGCAGTATGCGAAGTCTTAAACATAAAGGGACGGGGTGGCTCAGCGGCGAAGACGCTGAGCTTGTCGATCAGAAGGTCGGCAGTTCAGTGGTTCGAATCCCTAGTCCTTCCTCTTTTTAGAGAGTCCAGTTAATTTCTAATAATCACAATTTACTGAGAGGTACCTGAAAAGAAGAGGGATGCAGTGGCTAAGACACTGAGCTTGTCGATCGAAAGGTCGGCAGTTCAGCGGTTCGAATCCCTAGCGCCGCCTAACGGGGTGAGCTCCCGTTATTTGTCCCAGCTTCTTGCCAACCTAGCAGTTCGAAAGCACGTAAAAAAAAATGCAAGTAGAAAAATAGGGACCACCTTTGGTGGGAAGGTAACAGCGTTCCGTGCGCCTTTGGCGTTTAGTCATGCTGGCCACATGACCTCAGAGATGTCTTCAGACAGCGCTGGTTTTTCGGGTTTGAAACCGAGATGAGCACCGCCCCCTAGAGTCGGGAACGACTAGCACATATGTACGAGGGGAACCTTTATCTTTACCTTTACCTTGGAAAGCCTGGTCAATAGGAAAAGCTTAATGCATTGTAAGCTGTCCTGAGACTCCGGAGAAGGGCGGCACATAAATCAAATTAAAAAAAAAAAAAAAAAAGCAATCTGCGTTACGAAATAGGAAACACGCATAGTATTGTTATGAAATAGGAAACATTGATATTATTCAACTATGTTTGTGTTTATCCACTTCAGCACTGTATTTAGTAGCAGCTTTTAAAAGCTGTAGAATAATTAGGAACATTAATTTCCTGGCAGTCGTTTTACTGTCGTACCATTCTGCTCAAAGGCCTCCAGCATTTCTCTTAATTAAGGAACTAGTTTAAATCAATTTCTGGGAGCGGATAGGATTTATTTTTCAGAAACTTCAAGAAGTCATTGCAACTTGACTTTGAAAATAAAGTGCATAAGTAGCAGAACAGAAGGAGTAATCCGGAAATTGTTTCGCCTTCGCAGATTGACTTTTGATTGTAGTGCAAATTATCAGTTGGATCCCTCGTTACTTTGCCACAAATGGGTGAATTTTATTCTGGGACAGGATGTTGATCCTGCAGCAGAAGAGGACCATGTTCTAGAAATGGCTACAATCCTTAGAAATCTACTTTAAAGGGTTAGGGGATTGCCTGGAACAGTGAAAGCTACTACACTAAAGAGATTATATGAGTGTAAATTGAAAGTGTAAATCCAACCTATTGTTAGTCTTAATATACTTTTTAAAAAAGTTTTGAACTTCTTTTATTTGTATTATTGGAATGGAATGGAATGGAATTGAAAGGGAGTAGAGTAGAGTAGAGTAGAGTAGAGTAGAGTAGAGTAGAGTTGAGTTGAGTTGAGTTGAGTTGAGTTGAGTTGAGTTGAGTAGAATAGAATTCTTTATTAGCCAAGTGTGTTTGAACACACAAGGAAATTGTCTCTGGCATAAGCTCACAGTGTACATATCAACAGCAAGTAATAGGTCATATGTCATAAATCATAGTTGCAATCATAAATCATATGTTACAAACAACAATTGATAAACCATAAGAAACCAATGTCTATGGAGATTCTCAGTCATCCAGATCATGGTTGTCCTAGAGATGTTTTTTCTTCATCGAGAACTGAAGAAGCAGGTAACACACGTGTGTGTGTGTGTGTGTGTGTGTGTGTGTGTGTGTGTGGTCAGAGACAAGGAGATCTGGATACTGTGTCTGGGTGTCTAAGCTTGGCTCCTTAAACCCTGATCAAATCTGGGCCAAAGCAGACAAGCCTGCTTTGTCCCAAGGGTGAATCCGAATGCTCATTCCTGGAAAAAACATCGGAATAAATAGACTATTAATGTAACCATCACAGCTTTCCCTTTTGAATTGAACCCCCAGAGTATTTGATATGCAAATACGGAGAGTAAATATAAACACATTCTAAGTTCCTTTTGGAGATGGTCCCCAGAAAAAGGAGAAAACTTTGGAATTGCCCTAGCCTTCCATTTCTTATTCCTTCTTATGCGGGTTTTCTTTTTAAGCTTCTCAAGTAAAAATGGTCAGCAGCTTAGAGGATTGCTTTTAAGAAGGGAATATATCTCAAGCTCTCTACGCTGACTCTCTAAATTTCAGTGCTACTACTAATGTGGTGGTGTTAGTTGCGAAGTCATGTCTGACCCATCGCGACCCCATGGACAATGTTCCTCCAGGCCTTCCTGTCCTCTACCATTCCCCAGAGTCCATTTAAGCTCACGCCGACTGCTTCACTGACTCCATCCAGCCACCTCGTTCTCTGCCGTCCCCTTCTCCTTTTGCCCTCCATCATTCCCAGCATTAGGCTCTTCTCCAGCGAGTCCTTCCTTCTTATTAGGTGGCCAAAGTATTTGAGTTTCATCTTCAGGCCTTCTAAAGAGCAGTCAGGGTTGATCTCCTCTAGGACTGACCGATTTGATGGCCTTGTAGTCCAAGGGACTCTCAGGAGTCTTCTCCAGCACCAGAGTTCAAAGGCCTCAATTCTTTGGCGCTCAGCCTTCCTTATGGTCCAACTTTCACAGCCATACATTGCAACTACTGCTACTAATACTCTTCTGCAATTCTCTCCTTCATTAAAAAAGGGAATTAAATTGACCTCGTGATTCCAGCCAGGGAAAGAATTGCTAACTTTAGAAATAAGATTAGTGGAAATGTTAATGTAAAGGAGTAAAGTTTTAAAGCCTGTTATCATTAGACAATCTTTCCTTCTTCAATTTCTTCAGAATTACTGGGGAAAATGGCTAATTTTTGTAATTGTATCGCTGTTTTCTCTTAAACGATTCCAGAATTTAAAACAATTACAGGATGAGTTTAGCTATTACCTCTTAAGAGTTTTTATAGGTTAAGTGGATTTTGACTCCGTCTTTATGAAAAATCACTGCGATTCTTAATGGATTAATATGCATAGTTATTCAGGGGGCATTTTTTTTTAAATAAAGGGCCTGTAATATTTTTTATATAGTTTTTTTTTTTAATTCTCCCAGGCTTGTCTCCCAGGCATAACGGTTTATTTAATGAAAAAAAGTTTTATGTAGTTCATCTTTAGAACACAACTTGGAGCAGTTCACAAGAATAATAAAATTACAAACAATTAAGATAATAAAAACTAAAACCAAGAACTAAAATGAAATAGAATAGAATTCTTTAATGGCCAAGTGTGATTGGACACACAAGGAATTTGCCTTCGGTGCATATGCTCCTCAAAGTCCTCAAGTTCCAACACAATTGGCATGTTAGTGAGAGATCTAATGATTTTGTGTTTAGTTGAGCTTCAACACAGTGTTAGTAGTAATTTTATTTTAATGCGATTGTTGTCTGTTTTTATTTTGTTTCCTGCCAGACTTTCTTAGAGAGATAGACTGAATTGATTTAATACGTTAAATAAATGATGCCACCAATATGTTGGGGAATTACAGGTCAAAATATAATTCAGGCAGAGGAAATACTCATTTTAAAAGATAAGGTATAATTCGATTTCCTGGAATCTTTTAAATGATTGAAAGCCAGCACAGTATAAAAAAATAACTTTGTCATGGCTATCAGTAATTTAAACAATGTTTCTAGAAATCTAATGAGATTTGACTTGTCACTGTGAAATACTTATGTTATTGTTCTATGCAGGTGATCCTTGACATATGGCCACAATTGAGCTCCAAATTTCTCTTGCTAAGGGAGACAGTTGTTAAGTGAGTTTTGCCCCATTTTACGACCTTTCCGGCCACCGTTATTAAGCGAATCACTGCAGTTGTTAAGTTAGTACCATGGCTGTTAAGTGAATCTGCAGTTGTTAAGTTAGTACCATGGCTGTTAAGTGAATCTGGCTCCCCCATTGACTTTGCTTGGGAGAAGGTCACAGAAAGTGACCACATGACCCCCCGGGATGTTGCAACAGTCAAGTGGCTGAATTTTGGTCACGTGACCATGGAGAGGCTGCACCGGTCATAAATGTGAAAAACGGTCATACGTCACTTTTGCCAGGGTCGTCGTAACTTCGAACGGTCAGTAAATGAACCATCGTAAGTCAAGGACTACCTGGATTATAATTTACTTACCAACAGGATTTTATTTACATGTTCTGAATACATCTGGTTCATTTTACCTTTATCATAAAAGTAACAATGACTTTATCCTTGCCTAATTGAATGTACTACATATTCTGCCATCTGATAAATAACATGCATTCCCTAACCGCACAGTTAAAACCCTAAAATAGAGCAAATTGTGTTTATGAGAAAAATCGCAAAGATAATAAACATGATATTAAATGCGTCTGCTGTGTAGCTATATATTTTCTTCTGCTTTCTTAAAAGGAGAATTGCACAGCGCTTATCTTTCTTTCTTGCTTTCTCTATTTATGCTAAATTCCTGCCATGACCATGTGCAAAAATATACCAGCTCTCCTGACATTCCAGTGCACTAGTCCTCAATTTACGACCGCAGTTGAGCCCAGATTTTAAGTCGCTAAAATGAGAAATTTGTTCTTTTAGCGACTTAAATTCTGGGCTCAATTGTGGTCGTACGTTGAGGACTACTGTACTGGAATGTCAGGAGAGCTGGCATATGTGTAGTCCTGTACAGGTAATCCTCGACTTATGACGACCACAATTCAGCCCGAATTTTCTGTTGCTAAGTGCAAGAGTGGTGAAGTGAGTTTCGCCCCCATTTTACGACCTTTCTTGCCACTGGTTGTTAAGTGAACCACTGCAGTTGTTAAGTTAGCAACATGGTTGTTAAGTGAATCCGGTTTCCCCATTGACTTTGCTTGTCAAGCAGTCGTAAAAGGGGATCACATGACCCCAGGGCACTGCAACCGTCATAAATAGGAGTCAGTTGCCAAGCGGCTGAGTTTTGGTCACATGACCATGGGGAGGAAAGTGTGAAAAGCGGTCGTAAATCACTTTTTTCAGAGCCACTGTAACTTTAAACGGTCGCTAAACAAACCGTTATAAGTCAAAGACTCTCCCCAGGCTCCAAGAAAGCCTCTGGAGCCTGGGGAGAGTGAAAAACGGGCCTTCTGGTCCCAACGGAAGTTGGGAAACGGGTTGTTTCCGGCCTCCAGAGAGCCTCTGGGGGGGTGGGGAAGGCCATTTTCGCCTTCTCCAGGTTCCAAGAAAGCCTCTGGAGCCTGGGGAGGGAGAAAAACGGGCCTATTGCGCCCGCCGTGCCATCGTGTGCCAAAAGCGGGGGTCGCGCAGGGGGAGGGTTGCATGCACCTGCGTGAGGCGCATTGAATTATGGGGGTGGGCGCAAGCGAGCGTGACCCACCACCCCGCTCCCCCCGCTTTTGGCATGCGACGGCAAAAAGGTTACCTATCGTTGGTATAGGGTTTCCTGCCTGAGCAGGGGGTTGGACTAGAAGACCTCCAAGGTCCCTTCCAAATCTGTTATTGTATTCTATTCTAAACTGTCAATTGGTCCAGATGGGCTAGTGGAATTGCTTTCTTTCTACCTATTCTCTGATGTTAAGTCAGCCACCTGTTTTCTATCCTCAATGAGCCAGACGCCACAAGGAAACTGTCCTCAATATCATGTCTACCCTAAGAATGTCTGGGATGTAACACAGCCAAGCAAATAATTAACTTATCTTCTGAAATTGTTGAATCCTGATGCAGTATTTTCAGAAGGCAGAGAAATTCAATTTGTAAACCTAGGAAGAATTTCATTATTCTCCTGATACGAAGAAATGGATTTGGTCTATTCTGCCTAAGGGCTGTGAACATGAGCTGAAGTAATATGTGTTACATGTTCGAGACAAAAATTTGAATTAATTAATGCCCATGGATTTTTTTAAAAAGTTCTTTCCCACCCCTCTTCTGTTGCATTTAATCACTATAATCACTATAACATATATAATTTTTAAAACATTTATAACTTCTACTATATTTTTTTGTCCTTGTTTGTATTTGGTTTTTTTAAAATGAAATTATACCTTACAAATGTCCCTTAATTATTTTTCAAGTCCACTTTTGATAAAAGTTTCTGTTTGAATAATAGAACATAAATACCTATGGAAATGAATCTTATATTTCCTTGTCTTAAAATATTTATTATTCCTTGTTTGGATATAAAATATGTTCCATTTGTTTTGATGATGAATATCTAACAAAGTTTCTGAGATTATATTCGGATATCCTGAATGAATTTTTTCCTAGTTCCATTCTTTATTTTTGGAACTCATTTATTTACGTAAGAAATTCAGTTCTGCCTTTCCACTATAATCAGAGCTGGTTATATAAGAACTTTAGAACAATAATATTTAAAAACACTGAGACCATTATTACAGCCGAAAACCCTAATATATACCATATCAAACAGGCACTCAATTAAATTCATTCACAGCAAAGGTAAATATAAACCCTTTTTATTCAGGCAGTTTCACAACAAAGTAAAACTAGCAGATTTTTAAACTGTGGTTTCCAATCACATTTGTTGATTTTAGTATTATCTATTCACAGTTGTTTAAAATCAGAGGTGGCACTTCTTTAGCTGGTATAGGTCTTCATACGCATCAAATTCTTGATGTTGTGATGTATAAATCAGTGTTTCCCAAAGTGTGGTACGCGTACCCCCAGGGGTACGGGAAGAGTTTGGTGGGGGTACGCATTGCACCGGAGTTTGGTGGGGATCACGTGGGAATATCCACTGCACCGTGCTTAGCTGCGCCCACAGAACAAGGGAAGAAATAGGCGCGTATCGCAGTTTTTACACGGGAACTGGGGCCATCGTACATCGTATCGCAACTCATTATGGCGGGAACTTCTGCGCATCCTTCGCGCAGCTCGGGTTTGGCCATTTTTAATGCGGGAACATTAACAGTTGACGTTGAGCCGCGGAGCTGTTTAAACGCCGGAGAATTGCAGTGTTATCTAAGTGTTTCCCAAAGTGTGGTACGCGTACCCTCAGGGGTACCATATGTTTTTTATGAGGGGTACTCAGCGTTACGAAAATTATAGAAGGGGTACACATATGTCAAAAGTTTGGGAAACACTGGTATAAATGTAGTATATGCGTGGATCCAAATAGTATAGTGCTGTGATGGTGAACCTATGGCACGTGTGCCACAGGTGGCACGCATAGCCATATCAGTGGGCATGCCAGCTCAGCTCCAGCACGCATGCGCGTGTCGACCAGCTGATTTTTGGGCCTTCTGGGCCCACCAGAATTAGGGAAACCGGCTGTTTCCTGCCTCCAGAGGGCCGGGGGGGGGGGAAAGGCCCGTTTTTCTTTCTCACCTGGCTTCAGATCCCCTCTGCATTTGGGAAGGGCGAAAATGTTTTTTGCTGTCCCTCCTAGAGAGGCTCTGGAGGCTGGGGACAGCAAAAAAGTCACTTCCTGTCAAACCGGAAGTTGGGAAACAGGCCGTTTCGGGCCTCCAGAGGGGTGGGGAAGGCTGTTTTCGCCCTCCCCAGATGCATAGAGGGGATCTGGAGCCAGGTGGGAAAGAAAAACGGGCCTACCGGGCCATCACGTGCCGGGAGTGGGAGGGGGGGGGGGGGTCGCATGCCCATGCACAGGGTGGGTCACATAGAATTATGGGTGTGGGCATGCGCACGCGCAAACCTCCCCCACCCACCCCCTCCTGGCACGCGATGGCAAAAAGGTTAGCCATCACTGGTGTAGTGTTTTGTAATTAACAGGTAGAAATTTTGTCCATGTGCAGATTTTTCTAAACGCCATCCAAGATTTTTTGGTATGGCACTACTATTTTGGTATGGCTGCTTTATACCATCATCTTTCTATTTCAATTTTCAGATCTTAATAGTTTGTCATCTTTGTCAATTTTTTCATCCTGTACTACCCTCTGGTATTGCAGCATCAATTATCCATACTTTTTCCCCCCCTTTTCAACCATAGTTAAATCTTATTTATTGTGAACCAAGACTTTACCAATCTATGCTCGGATAACCCGCAATATTTTAAACTGTTTGTTTTCAATTACTTTTTCAATTCTGTGTTTCCACCAATTTTTCATTCCCAGCACATGATAAGTTTTACAGATGCTCCAATGAAACTTTTTGGCAACTGTGTTATTGTGTGTACTCAGTTTGTGCAGGTTTTTTTTTTTTTTTTTTTTTTGCATGAGTAGAGTATATAATTTACTGTTTTCTTCTGCCACTTTGCACAATCTGCACTTAGAAACATTTGATGTTTTGTTTTACAATTCTGGCCTTGATTGCATTAATTCGAATGTAATTACAATTATATATTACTATTATCTTTTATTCATTAAACATGAAAATCAGTCAACTGAACATTTAAAAATGTATCACAAATATTATTGACTGGCGCTGATGGTTGATATGGGTTGCTGCCAGCATCCTAGGTATCAACCAAGTATCTTCTTAAAATGTATGATGTTCCTAGTAGTAATCCATTTCTTCGTATCAGGATAATAATGAATAATGAAATTCTTCCTAGGTTTACAAGAGCAGTTTTTTGCAGTTCCGCTGGTGTTATTGCAGGAAGCTGCAATTTCTTGATGTATTTTGTAAAATTCTTGGACATGGTACCAAGTGCCCCGATGACAATGGGTATCACTGTCACACATTTCATCCATAATCGCATAGTTTCGATGGCCAGGTTGCGATATTTCATGATTTTTTCCAGTTCTTTTTCTTTGACTCTTTACTACTACTACTGCTATTACTATTATTATATACTTTATTCATCAAACATGAAATTCAGTCAACTGAACATTCAAAAATGCATCACAAATACCATTGACTGGTCCTAATGATTGATACAGGTTGCTGCCAGCGTCCTAGGTATCAACCAAGTACCTTCTTAAGATGTACGATGTTCCAAGTAGCGTAGTTTTTTGCAGTTCTGCTGGTATTATTGCAGGAAGCTGCAATTTGTTGATGTACCTTATAAAATTCTTGGACATAGTACCAAGTGCCCTGATGACAATGGGTATCACAGTTACATGTTTCATCCATAATTGTGTAGTTTCGATGGCCAGGTTGCAATATTTCATGATTTTTTTCCAGTTCTTTTTCTTTGACTCTGGCATTTCCTGGTACCGCAATGTCAATAAATTGTACGTTTTGGTTTTCGACAACTGTGATATCTGGCGTATTGTGTTCCAAATGACAATCCATCTGTACTCGAAAGTCCCACAAGATCTTCACTGTCTCATTTTCGATAACTTTTTCCACTTTGTGCTCCATGTTACAGGTATTTTTTACATAATGACCAGTGGACTAATTTAGCAACTCGGTCGTGTCTAGCTTTGTAATCTGTTTGTGCGATTTTGCTGCACTCGCATATTAAGTGTGAAACAGTTTCGACTTTGTCGTTGCAAAGTCGCCAGTTTGGATTGTCAGTGGATTTTTGTATCTTCGCTTTCACAGCATCATCATCATCATCATCATTATTATTATTTCATTTTAGGATATCTTGTACTATGAACAACTGAAGTCTAACGTGATCCAGTACAATCTTTTGGTGGACAGTCTGATTTATAAAGTGAGTAATTTTTGAATTGCACATTTCTGTGGTCAGTAATTAATGCGTTACTCAGCCTCTAGGCTTTATGTAGTGAAAAGGAATGTTTGTTTTGACTGGGCTTAATGTCTTTTATAATGGCTAACCTTATTAATTGTGTTCTGCTTGCAAGATAGCAGATAGCAAACAAATCCAAGGGCCTTGAATTTCTGGCTAGTAAGGAGCGAAAATCTCTATGGTTCTGCTATGATCGCCATAATATATCTTTTGAATGTGGTGTTTATGTAGAAGTACTAACAGGAATCAAAATCAGCGTGACTCTTGCTATCGGAATTCCCATTTTTGCAGTTAGAATCCTTTGGAATGTGGCATATCTCAGTCTGGCCAAACACAATCGCGGGGATTCAAAAACGTGATCGGAAGCCATTTCATTTCTTGAATAAATGGGGGGAAAAACCCTCTTAGTTTGGACTGCTAACTAGTTTATTTATTTATTTATTTATTATTCGAATTTCTATACCGCCCTTCTCCTTTCGGACTCAGGGCGGTGGACAGCCAAAATAAAAACATTTATACATAAAGTACGATTAAAAATAGATTTAAAATAATTAAATTTGGCCCATAGTTTAAAATTTATCAATTTAAAATCCATATCAAAATTTAAAACCAACCATAAAATCATAAAATCAAGAGAGACCGGCTAACTGAAAGAGATGAGTTTTTAGGGCTAGATTGTTCCAAAGGGTAGGTGCCACCACAGAGAAGGCTCTCCTCCTGGGGGTCGCCAGCCAGCATTGTCTAGCCGACGGCACCCTGAGGAGGCCCTCTCTGTGGGAGCAAACTGGCCGGTGGGAGGCTATTGGTGGCAGAAGGCGGTCCCGTAAGTACCCTGGCCCTAAGCCATGGAGCGCTTTAAAGGTGATCACCAACACCTTGAAGCACACCCGGAAGTCCACCGGAAGCCAATGCAGCTCGCGCAGGAGAGGAGTCACATGGGAGTTAAATAATAAACCGCCGGAATAAATGGAGATTTGAGAAATGCCCATTTTTGGATCTCACAGTGTTTTGCTAGTAGTGTTCCAATATCTCAGGGGCTGCCACAAAGAAGAGGGGATCAAGCTATTTTCCAAAGCACCTAAAGGCAAGATAAGAAGCCAAGGGTGGAAAATAATCAAAGAGAGAACCAAGCTAGAAATAAGGAGAAAATTTCTGACAGCGAAAACAACTAATCAGTGGAACCGCTTTTGCCTTCAGAAGTTGTGGGTGCTCCATTACTGGAGGTATTTAAGACGAGATTGGACAACCGTTTGTCTGAAATGATGTAGGGCTTCCTGTTTGAGCAGGGGGTTGGACTAAAAGACCTCCAAGGTCCTTTCCAACTCTGTCATTCTGTTTCTTTCATTATAGATCAACGATTCTAAGGGAACTTTTCATTGCATTTGAAAATTAGAAGTTGACGAAAGACTGAGCTTGATATAGGAGTAGCGCCAGAACTGTTGTTAACGCCATTAGATGACGATAGTGCTGCGTCTTGTTATATCGTGTACGGTGTGAGAGGTGCCCACGTGGAAAAGATGTGGCTCAGCTTCAGAAAGTTGTCTGTTACTGATTTATTTATTTATTTATTTCAGGATGTGAAATTGACAGCCAGCAATGATGACTACTACTTTGTGTTTGAGGATTATTTATATCAGGTAAGTATTTACGTGGAGCAAATGGCAAATCATTCGTCATTGGAAGAAGGACATTTGGGCCAGGGTAGAGTTTATTCTGTTTACTTTGTAGATCAAATAAAACTTGTAATGCAACAGCTGCTCTTAAGTAGAGCTACAGTGCGTTGCTGTGTGTATCTACACAAGAGTAAATTCCATTTATATTTTGTGGGGCGCACACATTCGCATACCACTTCCAACAGCCCTGTTCCGAACGGGCCAAGGCCCAGTAGTGGGACGGGGGTTGGGGACCTTTGCTGTAGATCATCATCACTGCAGACATAAGATTGGCCCCTACTTGCTCCCTGAAGACCTGGTTTGCCAAGAGCCTGGGGACCCCACAGTGGGATGGAGCCCATCAAATGGCTCGCTTGATTGTTGTCGCCAAAGGGGACAATAACAGAGGGTTACCCTGTTTCCCGTAAAATAAGACCTCCCAGATAATAAGCCCAATTGGGCTTTTGAGCGCATGGGCTAAAATAAGCCCTCCCTGAAAATAAGCCCTCCCCAGAAATATTAAACCACATACGCAGCCGGTCCCCACCATTTCCTCTGGTTAGGGTTAGGGAAACAGAGCTGGAAATCAGACGGCAAGAGGATCCCCGTTTTGCTCCACACGCTCCAAAATAATAAGACCTCCCTTAAAATAAGGGCAAGTGCTTATTTCGGGGTTCAAAAAAATATAAGACAGGGTCTTATTTTCGGGGAAACACGGTATCTATCTATCTATCTATCTATCTATCTATCTATCTATCTATCTATCTATCTATCTATCTCTATATATTTTTATCTATTGGTATATATTTTCAAATTGTTTTTATATTGGGTTCTCCCCCCCCCCCCTTATAAGCTGCCCTGAGTCACTGAGAGTGAGCTGGGTGCACCCTACAAATTTTCTTAAATTAAATAAATGTGAAGCATTATAGCTACAGTTGTTCTAAGCATTGCTTTTGTTTGCAACGGAGATTAATCGGCAGTGGCCATGGGCAGGGGTGGGCTTCAAAAATTTTAGCAAGGGGTTTTCTGCCCGGTTGCTGAGTGGGCATGACCATGGTGGGCGTGGCCTAGTCGGCCTCCTGCACCACGGCTGGGGGGCGTTTTTGCCCTCCCCTGGCTCCTGAGGCTTTTGTCGAGCCTCCGGGAGGGCGAAAATGGCCTCCCCAGGCTCCGGAGGCCCTCTGGAGGCCAGAAACGGGCCCATTTCTGGCCCTTCAGAACTTCCGGTAAGCCCATTTTTCGCCCTCCCCAAGCCTCTGCACGCGCCCTGCGTTTACCTGTATTCAAAACGGGCCGCATGGGGACTCCTGGGAGGGGTAGGGCGGGGCCAACCAGGAGTGGGATTTGGAGGTTCTCCGAACTGCACAGAATCTTAGCTAGAGGTTCTCCCGAACCTCTGCAAACCCCCAGCAGCCCACCACTGGCCAGAGGTTTT
The DNA here is from genome assembly GCF_029531705.1 of Pantherophis guttatus. Next base: position 5,212,597 of record NW_026844029.1, on the reverse strand, counting down.
GGAGAAAATGTGGCATTCATGAGAAATTTGGATCCTTTTAGGAGTTCTTCTGGAAAGGGCATCAAGAATACAAGTTTTAAACATTCAAAGATGATTTAAAGATAAAAGGAACCAACGATATTTGTTGTGCCCGGTCTTTGGCATATATAAAAGAAGTAAGCTATAGTATATATATATATAATAGAATTTACTATGACCCTTGGAAAGGCACCCATAATTTATGCATCCACAATATATGACCTTTGTTTCTATTAAAAATGAAGCTGTGTCTGTGTTTGTAATTGTCTGTGTCGCTTCTTTTAAATCTCTCTTAATGAAGGTTTATTACATTTGCAAATTTGCTAACATACATTTGATTATAATGTCAGTATAAATGTCATGGGGTTAGAACCTCATTTTCACGATAAGTTCAACTCAATTAGTCAAAGCTGTTGGAAGTGTCCTTTTTTTTTCCCTTCGTAGTTGCATCAAACAAGCATTCCTTAGCTTAGAATTCTGTATATTCTGAGAATAAAGTACAGGCAAAAAACTAATGCTCTCTAAATCATCATTAAGATATTTGTCCGATTGCCTTGCGATGAAGAAAGCTTGCAAAATAAAAGCTTGTGATATTGAAGATGCCATCTAACTACCCTGTTTTTCCCGAAAATAAGACCCAACCGGAAAATAAGTCCTAGCATGATTTTTCAGGATGCTCGTAATTTTATTTATTTATTTATTATTATATTTCTATACCGCCTTTCTCCCGTAGGACTCAAGGCAGTGTACAGTCAAGAAAAATATAGATACACAAATATCATAAAATTGCTAATTAAAATTATTATTATAACATAGTTTGGCCCAATTAAATAGAACCTAAAATTAGATAATATAAGCCCTACCCCCCAAAATAAGCCCCAGTTAAGATTGTCAGCCAGATTGGTGCAGTTAGTACCGTATTTCCCCCAAAATAAGACATAACCAGAAAATAAGCCCTAGCATGATTTTTCAGGATGCTCGTAATATAAGCCCTACCCCCAAAATAAACCCAAATTAAGATTGTCAGCCAGATGGATGCATTTAGTACAGTATTTCCCCCAAAATAAGACCTAACCAGAAAATAAGCCCTAATGCGTCTTTTAGAACAAAAATTAATATAAGACCCGGTCTTATTTTTGGGGAAGCACGGTAAAACTACAGCCTTAAGAGCAATAAACTAAAACATCTATTTATTGAAATAGAAGAAAGCTGCATTACCCAAGCTGTAAAACACCAGGATCGCATACTGTACATATGCCAAGCTAGGCATGCTACAGAGTTGAAGTCAGTGTTCTCTTCTGCATCGTTTCTAGCCAGCATTTTATGTTTGTAGGTGGCCTTTCAGGTGAAACAGACCTTGATGTTCATAGCTAGACAGCTGGGTAATCTTTGCAAGGGAACGGATAGTTGAAATTGACACCAAATGCACCTTTCAAATCATCTTAAGAGAACCAGCGGATAGGAAACCCAATGGAAAAAAAGACGTTGGGACTCTAGAAAGAGTGCAGAGGAGAGCAACAAAGATGATTAGGGGACCAGAGGCTAAAACATATAAAGAACGGTTGCAGGAACTAATGAAAAGGAGGACTAGGGGTCTTCCAATATCTCAGAGGCTGCCACAAAGAAGAGGGAGTCAAGCTATTCTCCAAAGCACCTGAAGGCAGGAGAAGAAGCAATGGGTGGAAACTCATCAAGGAGAGAAGCAACCTAGAACTAAGGAGAAATTTCCTGACAGTTGGAACATTTAATCAATGGAACAACTTGCCTGCAGAAGTTGTGAATGCTCCAACGCTGGAAGTTTTTAAGAAGATGTTGGATAACCATTTGTCTGAAGTGGTGTAGGGTTTCCTGCCTAAGCAGGGGGGTGGACTAGAAGACCTCCAAGGTCTCTTCCAACTCTGTTATTCTATTCTATTCTATTCTATTCTATTCTATTCTATTCTATTCTATTCTACTCTACTCTACTCTACTCTACTCTACTCTACTCTACTCTACTCTACTCTACTCTACTCTATTCTATTCTTTCCAATATTCCACTCTACTCTACTCTACTCTACTCTACTCTACTCTACTCTACTCTACTCTACTCTATTTTGTTCTATTCTCAATTTTAAAAAATGACTAGGGGTGAGAGGATAGCAGCGGTCCAATATCTGAGGGGCTGCCTCAAATATTGGTATAGACGAGGGGGTCAGTTTATTTTCCAAAGCACCTGAAGGCAGAACAAGAAGCAATGGATGGAAACCAGTCAAGGAGAGAAGCAACCTAGGAGAAATTTCCTGACACAGAGAGCAATGGTGTAAAACAGTGGCCCGGTTTGCCTCCAGAAATTATGGTTGCCCCATCACTGGTGGTTTTTAAGAAGAGATCGGACAGTCAACTTGAATGGTACAGGATCTCCGACCCGAGCAAGGGTGCTGGACTAGAAATCATCCAGGCTCCCTTTGTGTGAATTCGCTTTAATTTTCTACCATCGGGAGTCTTGGAGGTTGGATTTAATACAGTTCTCATTATCACAGAGTTAATAACCGTGCAGTTCAGGCAGAATTGAAGGCGGAACGTTGTTTCCTGTGTTCTTTTTTTTTTTTTTTTAAATCTCCGACAAAAGCTATTTCAACCATTTCTGAAAAGAATTTGTCTGGTCGAACAGAGTCACTTAGAGCAGACGCAAATCCTCAGGTTGCCTACTTAATTGCCAAATTCTGCTTCCGAGTGATAAGGATATCCCGTCAGATGTTCATTTCTTTGGGACTCTTTATAATGACTAATTTGGATATATCAATAACTGTTGGATAAGCACGAAGAGGACAGAACGTTTCCATTTGCGTATAATTTCATGGAGTCTGCTCCCGTGTCTGCATATGTCAGGCTCAAGGCCAAAGACACACTGAAAGGCAGTGGACTCCAGTCTTTTATTTGCTTACACTTAGTGGATAGAATCTCTGCCAAACTAAGGGTAATCCAGGCAGTCCTCGACTTACAACCACAATTGAGCCCAGAATTTGTGTTGCTGAGTGAGAAATTTGTTAAGTGAGTTTTGTCCCGTTTTACGACTTTTCTTGCCACGTTTGTTAAGTGAATCACTGCAGTTGTTAAATTGCACTTGACACGGGAAGGAAGGAAGGAAGGAAGGAAGGAAGGAAGGAAGGAAAGGAAAAAAGGGAGGAAGAGGGGAAGGAAGCAAGAAGGGGAAGAAAAGAAGGAAGGATAAGAAAGGAAGATAGGGAAGGAGAAAAGGAAGGAAGAGGAGGGAGGAAGAAGAAAGGAAGATAGGGAGGAAAGGAAGGAAGGAGGGGAAGGAAGGAAGGAAAAGTAGGGAAGGAGAAAAGGGAGGAAAGAGGGTGGAAGGAAGGAAGATAGGAAAGGAAGCAAGAAGGGAAGGAAGGAAAAGAAAGGAAGATAGGGAAGGAGAAAAGGAAGGACGAGGGAGGGAGGAAGGACGGAAAAATAGGGAAGGAGAAAAGGGAGGAAGAGGGTGGAAGGAAGGAAGAGGAAAGGAAGCAAGAAGGGAAGAAAAGGAAGGAAAAGAAAGGAAGATAGGGAAGGAGGAAGGAAGATAGGGAGGAAAGGAAGCAAGAGGGGGAAGGAAGGAAGGAAAAGTAGGGAAGGAGAAAAGGGAGGAAGAGGGTGGAAGGAAGGAAGATAGGAAAGGAAGCAAGAAGGGGAAGAAAGGAAGGTAGGAAAAGAAAGGAAGATAGGAAAGGAGAAAAGGAAGGACAAGGGAGGGAGGGAGGAAGGAAGATAGGGAGGAAAGGAAGCAAGAAGGGGGAAGAAAAGGAAAAGAAAGGAAGATAGGGAAGGAGAAAAGGAAAGAAGAGGGAGGGAGGAGGGAAGGAAGGAAGATAGGGAGTAATCTGTATAGCTGAACACTTGTCTGAATCCATAATTTTCTCTCCTCTTTCTGCTGACGTGGGTCCTTATAAACTAGCTTTTAATTTTTCCTGTTTATTACTACTTTGCTGGCTGTGGTATATTTTAAGAGTTTGGATAGGAGCACGGGGTCTGATAAGTAGTGCTGAAAGTGTGTATTTAAGATAAAAGGACTTTGCCCTCTGAAAAAATGTTAACCAGCGAAGTAGTAAGTTATTCAAGAAGGTGAGCCCATATCTCGGGCAGAAAATTATTCTGTCTTCTATCAGAAGCCCAGACCGGATTTTCAAGACCTTTCTGCTTTTCTTTGACAAATACAATTTTCAGAGGATTTTGTTTATATTAAATATTAAACGGAAAGGTACTCTCCGCACAGGCCCTACACTGGGAAACATTGTCATGGCGTTGGAAAAATTCTGTTTAAAATAAAAAGATAAGCTGCAGCACGTCCCACATTAGAGTTATCACTCGTGGAAATGAATTTGCTGTAGATTTGTATGGTTTTTTTTCCCTGCGGCAGAATAAAAGGAGCAGTCGTGTGTGTATAGGGTTCTGAGTTTATACGTAGAAAAATTGGGAGATAACTCTTTGTGGTGATCCAGTTTTCTCTACCACTGCCTTAAAAAAACTAGAAAACTGGAGGTTATTTTTACAATACTCCTTAAAAGGTCCAAATAGGAAGAATTACTGGAAAAAAATGGTTGGAACATGGTTGGAAAAAATGTTGAAACAGCATATAGATTATAAGACAGAAATATTTTTGTTAGGCATAGTACCAGAGAATATATATATATATATTTTTCCAAGTTTTTTATTTTATTTTATATATGTATGTATCAATGAGTGAACACCCAGTGTGGCACCTGGGTGTCGTACATTCTAATACAAATAAAACTGGTAAAATTAATCATAGTTATTACATCTAACCAACTTATATATTTCTAATAATAATACACATTTATATTAAGTTGCAAGTCTATCATTATTCAATTATTCCATGTTTTCTCTTGTTATTGCTTTTATTTTATTATATAAAAGTGTATACACTAATATTCCCCCTTTTCTCTTATTTCTATTTCTTATTCTCGCTTTTAATCATGTCACCCTTTATTAAGAGACGTTTTCTTTCTATCCTACCTAACTTCTAGTCATGTCACCTACCTAAAAGAGAAGAGAAAAAGAAAAGCAAATCAGAACAACAACAAAAAAGATAGATCATCTATCCATCGTCTCTTGCCCGCTTCAATAATTTAGTTGCTATGCTTTTTTTTGACTTGTCTCCCATATTCCTCTCTTGGATCTTTATCTCTGTCTGTATCTACTTCTTGGCTATTCAATCTAGGTATTTCTCCCACCTCTACCCTTTTCCACTGCCTAATTTCCACACTTTCTACCCAGGTCCCTATCTCCCTTTCAAGAGCATCTTCCTGTATCTCTAATTCTCTTTTCAACTCTCTTAATATATTTTCCCCCTGATTTAATTTATCAGTCACTATTATTTTCATTGTTATCTCCATCTTCTTTTATTTTCTGGTTCTTCGGCTCAGTCTTTTCCTCCATTTTTTCTGTTGGCTCCTTCCTTTCCTGAGTGTCTTCATCTTTACTCATATTCATCAAGGGAACATGCCATGTTTCCCCCAAAATAAGACCCTGTCTTATATTTTTATGAACCCCGAAATAAGCGCTTGGTCTTATTTTCGGGGAGGTCTTATTATTTTGGGGCGCGTGGAGCAAGATGGGGCTCCTCTTGCCATCTTACCTGATTTCCAGCTCTGCATTTAAATATTTTCGGGGAGGGCTTATTTTTGGGGGAGGCTTATTTTTAGCGCATGCGCTCAAAAGCCCAATTGGGCTTATTATCAGGGGATGTGTTATTTAATACTACATGTTTTGACAGCAGCAAGAATTGTATTTGCACAGTTCTGGAAAAACGAGAATACACCTATAGAAGAAGATGTAATTTTAAAAAAAATTAGATTGTGCAGAAACGGACAGATGGATGTTAAAGATAAAAGAAAGGGAAGATACAGAGTACTTTCAAAAATGGGATTTGTTTTACAAATGGTTTGGATGACAGAGGTGGACATTAGGAGTTAGAAAAGTATTACTATATAACGGGGTGAAATGCAAAATTTGTTACTACCGGTTCTGTGGGCGTGGCTTGGTGGGGGGGTGGGCGTGGCCAACTTTTTTTTTTTTTTAAACTTTTCAAAGCATTAGAAAAAATGCTTTGAAAAAGCCTCTCTGCCGATCAGGCAACTCAGCTGGATTCGTCAGAGAGGCTTTTTAAAAAATGCTTTGAAAAGCCTCTCTGACAATCAGGCAACTCAGCTGGGATCATCAGAGACTTTTCAAAGCATTTTTTTTACCACCTCTTCGGCCAAGAGGTTGCAGAGAAAAATGCTTTGAAAAGCCTCTGACGATCCCAGCTGAGCCGCGCGATCATCAGAGGCTTTTTTTTTTTTTAACTTTTAAAAGCATTTTTTCGTCGGAAGAGGTGGTAGAAAAAATGCTTTTAAAAAAAGCCTCTGATGATCGTGCGGCTCAGCTGGGCATGGTGGGGGGGGGGGCAGGGATTTTTGCTACCGGTTCTCCGAACCACCCACCGCCATTGCTACCGGATCGGGTGATCCGGTCCGAACCGGGAGCATTTCACCCCTGCTATATAAGCAACTTGACCCAGACAATGCGCTGTTCACCAAGCACTTTTGTGTGTAAAATGAAAATGTATAAATAAACTGATTAAAAAAAAAAGTTCAAATAGGACGAAGCATACCTGTTGCTTTTCCAGGAACACGAGAGCCATCATTCAGTTGGAGGGGGTTAATCTAAGCATTTTGCTTGTCCTTAACATGTAGTAAAACTCTCACCTTTGCAGGAAATGTCTTTTTTCGATAATTCAGTTAAAAATGAGCTTATCCTTCACAGATAACTTTCTGATAAGTGTGTTTGTGTTTTCCACAGGTGTTGCTTTGTTTCTCCCGAGACACTTCAGTGTTGGAACACTTTGCGTACAATAGTGCTACCCCACCCAGGTCGTTCATTCGAGGTAAAGAAACGTTTATTTGAAATGCTCAAGCCAAGAAAGACGTTGAAGAGACAGAATATTTTATAAATGTTACTTGATGGTCTTAACCTGAGTGGCGTAGGAGGCTAATGCCTCCTACTAAGGCAGCATTTAACATCCAGCTGCCTGTAATTACTGCGAGTTCAATTCTCACCAGGCTCAAGGTCGGACTCAGCCTTCCATCCTTTCTAAGGTGGGTAAAATGAGGACCCGGTTTGTGGGGGCAATAAGCTGACTTTGTATAAAATATACAAAAGTATGAAGGCTATTGCTTAACGCATTGTAAGCCACCCTGAGTTTCCGGAGAAGGGGCGGCATATGTATGTATGTATGTATGTATTATGCATGCATGCATGCATGCATGCATACATACATACATACATACATATATATATATATATATATATATATATATATATATATATATATAAAACCTTGACGTCTGTGGTCCATGACGACAAATGCATTGAATTACCACTTTCTTTGCATCTCATGAATATCTTTGGCAGGGTGGAGTATGTAAGTCCCACTATAGAAGGAAAATGTTTCGGCCTTTTTTTGGCCTTCTGTCAGGGGTGTCAAACTCGATTTCATTGAGGGCTGCATCAGGGTTGAGTTTGACCTCAGGGGGGGGCAGGGTGTGTGTGGCCAGCATGACATCACTCGTGTTGGGGGCTGCCTGTGGTGGCCTGAGCACTCTGCCAGCAAAAAGAAGCTCCCAAGCTCTGTTTTCGGTGATGGCCTCCTGCAACCCTCTGCAAGTGAAAACGGAGCTTTAGGGGGCACGCACAGCCCTCGCGAGCTCCGTTTTCTGCTGGGACGCCTCCTGCAACCCTCTGCCAGAGAAAACGGAGCTCAGGAGGGACACGCGCAGCCCTCGTGACCTCCGTTTTAACCTGGATGGCCTCCTGCAACCCTCTGCCAGTGAAAACAGAGCTCAGGGGGCTCACGCGGCCCTCGCAAGCTCCGTTTTCACCTGGGACGGCCTCCTGCAACCCTCTGCCAGTGAAAACAGAGCTCAGGGGGCACGCGTAGCCCTCATGAGCTCCGTTTTCAGCTGGGACGGCCTCCTGCAACCCTCTGCCAGAGAAAACGGAGCTCAGGAGGGACACGCGCAGCCCTCGCGACCTCCGTTTTAACCTGGGATGGCCTCCTGCAACCCTCCCAGTGAAAACAGAGCTCAGGGGCTCACGCGGCCCTCACAAGCTCGTTTTCACCTGGGACGGCCTCCTGCAACCCTCTGCCAGTGAAAACAGTGCTCAGGGGGCACGCGTAGCCCTCACGAGCTCCGTTTTCAGCTGGGACAGCCTCCTGCAACTCTCTGCCAGTGACAATGGAGCTCAAGAGGGTCGCATGCGGCCTGCGCGAGCTCCGTTTTCACTGGCAGAGGCACCGCGGGTTAGTCCTTCACTGTTTCCAGGGTGGGCCCAGGGCCAGATCTGCCAACGGGCCTTGAGTTTGACAGGCCTGATTTGTGTAATTCAGCTTCTGAAACAACAATCAAAGTAAAAAGATTGACAGGGGTTCTGGGAGTAAGCCCGATTTACTTGTATTCCTTTTTTTTTTTTTTTAAATGAAAACTGAGGAAAATCAGTGCCTTACTGAATTATTGCTGTTGAGGAAAAAATGTTCTGCAGGCAGGCAGTTCTCGAACTCACGAGTACAACCGACCCCAAAATTTCTCTTGCTAAGTGAGTTTTGTCCCATTTGATGGCCTTTCTTGCCATACTTGTTAAGTGACCTCACTGCAGTTGTTAAATGGGTAGCACGGTTGTTAAGTGAACCCCCATTGACTTTGCTTGGCAGGAGGTCACAGAAAGTGATCACACGACCCCGCAGCCATATGAGCCAGTTACCAAGCCTCCAAATTTTGATCACAAGACCACCAGGAGGGGGGGGGTGTTGTTCTTACAGTTTTAAGTCTGAAAAACGGTCCCAGGTCGTTTTTTCAGTGCTGTTGTAACTTTGAACGGTCACTAAACGAACTGTTGTAGGTCGAGGACTACCTGTATATCCCAGCCCCATTTTCTGCAGTAGCTTATTTGTGCATTTCTCATTTTCCTGCTTTCAGTTGCTCTTCCATGAAACGGGCCTTTTTACCTCTCTGTAACATTTAGAGGGACGCGGTGGCTTGGTGGCTAAGACGCTGAGCTTGTCGATCGAAAGGTCGGCAGTTCAGCGGTTCGAATCCCTAATGCCGCGTAACGGGGTGAGCTCCCTTTACTTGTCCCAGCTTCTGCCAACCTAGCAGTTCGAAAGCACGTAAAAAATGCAAGTAGAAAAATAGGGACCACCTTTGGTGGGAAGGTAACAGCGTTCCGTGCTTCTTTGGCATTTAGTCATGCCGGCCACATGACCACGGAGATGTCTTTGTACAGCGCTGGCTCTTCGGCTTTGAAACGGAGATGAGCACCGCCCCCTAGAGTCAGGAATGACTAGCACATATGTGCAAGGGGAACCTTTTCCTTTCCCTTTACCTGAAAAGTATCATAAGAAGAAGCTGTTCCTTGTTTAAATGCCATTAATCCAGATGAAATACCTTTCAGTTGATACCTAAAACAATTACAATATACAGTTAGTCCTCAACTTACAACAGTTCCTATAGTGACCATTCAAAGTTATAACGGCACTGAAAAAAGTGACTTATGACCACTTTTCACACTTACAACCTTTGTAGTATTCTCAGGATCGTGTGATCAAAATTCAGATGTTGGCAAAATCACCAGGTTCTCCCATATTTTGTAAATTCCTTGAGTCAAATGGGTTGCATTGTTTCCATATTTTTCTTCTAAAATTCTGGATTTCTATAATTCTAGAGTCGGGAACGACCAGCACATATGTGCGAGGGGAACCTTTACCTTTACCTAACATTTAGTACCGTTTCTATCATTTTAAAATTTCAGAGAATGTACAAATGCACCTTTCTTTCGAAACAGAGTAGAAAAATAAGACCAAAAATGCGCTTTTGATGAACTTTGCAATAGATGTGGCTCTTTAAAATTTACCCGTATGCAGGATAATTAGATTTAATACATCCCAATATTCTTCTGGAAAAATCATTGTTTGAAATAAGCTTTTAAGCTGTTGTAATGCTTGCTATTAAAGTAGAATACATGTTGCATAATAGCTGGAAGAAAGTTAATCCATTACTGGTCCTCATTCTGGATCATTACTTTAAGGATAGTGTTACAGGTAGTTCTCCACTTACAACGGTTCGTTTAGTGACTGTCAGATGTTACAACGACATTTTAAAAAGCGACTTACGATCATTTTTCACACGTATGACCCTTGCAGCATACACTTGGATGCTTGACAGATGATTCACATTTATGACGGTTGCAGTATCCCGGGGGGGGGTCATGTGATCACCTTTTGCCAAGCAAAGTCAACGGGGAAACCGTGTAGCTAATTCAACAACTGCAGCGATTTACTTAACAAACGGGGCGGCTAAGGTCGTAAAAATGGGGCAAATCTCACTTAACAAATTCCTGACTTAACAAATATAAATTTTGGGCTCAATTGTGGTCGTAAATTAAGGACTACCTGTGATTTACAGCTTGTTATGTTTGTTATTATTTTCTTGTCCTCTGAATTTCACTCCAGTTTGTCCCTCTGGTTATTGTGGCAGTGTCTACGTTTTTCATATGGAAAACCTTGCATTCTCTTGCTCCTTATCTGATTCTCGGTGTGTTATTTCTGTTTTTGTGCGTGTGTGTGTAGGAAAGCTTGGAATGGAACAATACGCTGTGTTTTATCCGCCAAACGGTAAGGATGTTATACCAGTCCCCCCTCTAGTGGGAACAGGGGGAACTACATCCATTTTTAAGAGTGGATTCTTTTGAATGGCGTTTCGTCCTTCGGGTGAAAAGAAAGAACAACTGTTCAAAAAATTGGCAGAACTTTTTTTTATGCTTTGAAGCATTCCAAGGGGTTTTTTTTGGCCATACAGAAGCAGGCTCAGAAGATTAAAGAACCGGTGCTGCATTTATTTGATTCTTCTCCTTCTCCTTCTCCTTCTCCTTCTCCTTCTCCTTCTCCTTCTCCTTCTCCTCCTTCGTCTTCTTCTCCTTCTCCTTCTCCTTCTCCTCCTTCTCCTTCTCCCTCTCCTTCCTCCTCCTCCTTTTCCTTCTCCTTCTTCCTCTTCCTCCTCCTTCACCTCCTCCTTCTCTTCTCCTCCTCTTCCTCTTCTTCTTCCTCCTCCTCCTTCCCCCTTCCTCCTCCTCCTCTTCTTCTTCCTCTTCCCCCTCTTCCTCCTCCTCCTCCCCCCTTCCCCTTCCCCCCTCTTCCTCCTCCTCCTCCTCCTCTCCTTCACCTCCTCCTCCTCTTCTTCCTCTTCCCCTTCTCCTCCTTCTCCTCTTCTTCTCCTTTCCTCCTCCTCTTCCTCCTCTTCTTCCTCTTCTTCCTCCTCCTCCCCCTACCTCCTCCTCCTCCTCTTCTTCCTCTTCCTCTTCTTCTTCCTCCTCATCCTCCTCCCACTTCCCCCTCTTCCTCCTCCCCTTCTCTTCCTCCTCCCCCTTCCCCTTCCCCCTCTTCCTCTTCCTCCTTCCCCTTCCCCTTCCTTCCCTTCCCTTCCTCCTCCTCTTCTCTTCCTCCTCTTCTTCTTCCTTTTCCTTTTCTTCTTCCTCCTCCTCCCCCTTTCTCTTCCTCCCCCCTTCCCCTTCCTCTCCTTCCTCCTCCTCCTCCTCCTGCTCCTCCTTCTGTCACAAAGGAGCAACTGCTTTTTTTAAAAAACAAACAAACATTTATTATCATTATTATGTAAGCTGTTCTAAACCAGGCTTCAAGCCAAACTGAAATAGATCTAGATAATCCCTTTCATCCAAAAATTCCTGGTGCCTAGGATGACTGCACGTTGAAGTAATTTGCTGAGAAATAGCAAACTTGACACTGGTTATGATGGCGGGTGGGGGGGGGCGGTTGTCTCAAGAAAGAAAGATCTCGCTACACTACGGCCTCCTAAAGGTTGACTAGAAATAGACCTTCCTCTAGTGCAGCACATGATGCCCCCCTTCAGCCTGTTGACGAAGTATTTTGTCATAAATACTTTGTGTTTTGTGGCTGCTTTAATTAGCCATGCAAGAACAAGGATCGAATGCAACACGTTCTTGAATGTGTTCCGTTCTTTAGGCTGCGCACAGTGAATCCCCTCTAATCCATCCAGGGAAAATAGTTGCCAGCGATACACTCAGTGGTGAAATGTAAAATTTGTTACTACCGGTTCTGTGGGCGTGGCTTGGTGGGGGGTGGTGGTAATGTGAGTGGGTGGGTATGGCCAGCTTTTTTTCTTTCTTTTTCTTTTTACTTTTAAAAGCATTTTTTGTACAACCTCTTCGGCTGAAGAGGTTGTAAAAAAAAATGCTTTTAAAAGGCTCTGACGATCCCAGTTGAGTTGCCTGATCGTCAGAGGCTTTTGTTTTCTTTTTAACAAAAAAAAATTTTTTTTTTGCTTTTAAAAGAAAAAAAAAAGCCTCTTGATCAGGCAACTCAGCTGGGATCGTCAGAGCCTATTAAAAGCGTTTTTTCTACTGAAGGTTCTGACGATCAGGCAACCCAGCTTTGGACGATCGGCCAAAGAGGTTGTAAAAAATGCTTTTAAAAGGCTGTGACGATCCCAGTTGAGTTGCCGGATCATCAGAGGCTTTTATTTTCTTTTTCTTTTATTTATTTATTTATTTATTTGCTTTTAAAAGAAAAAAAAGGCTCTGATGATCAGGTGACTCAAATGGGATCGTCAGAGCCTTTTAAAAGCATTTTTTCTACCGAAGCCTCTGACGATCAGGCAACTCAGCTTCGGACGATCGGCCGAAGAGGTTGTAAAAATGCTTTTAAAAGGCTCTGACGATCCCAGTTGAGTTGCCGGATCGTCAGAGGCTTTTATTTTCTTTTTATTTTCTTTCTTTCTTTATTTATTTGCTTTTAAAAGAAAAAAAAAGGCTCTGAAGATCAGGCGACTCTAACTTTTAAAAGCATTTTTTCAGCCAAAGACAAAATGTTTTGATGATCAGCTGGGCATGGGGGGGCGGAGGCAGGGATTTTTGCTACTGGTTCTCCGAACCACCCGCCGTCATCGCTACCGGATCGGGCGATCCGGTCCGAGCCGGGAGCATTTCACCCCTGCATACATTGCTACCTACATCATTCACAATAAATGCCCCAACGTGATCTCCATCACGTGTAGCCAAAGGGCCACAGATGGCATCTGAGCCTGTCATTCTAACTCTTAACTGCGGCAGAATTTAATGCTGCGAGTGAGGTGTTTTGCGCAAAATTTGGAATCCGCCCCCCTCCCAAGTTTCCCAAAAGTGCTTTTTTCAAGAGCCAACTGGACTTTCTGGTTTTTCTTTGAAGACGTTTCGCTTCTCATCCAAGAAGCTCCTTCAGCTCTTCTGAAGCTTCTTGGATGAGAAGTGAAACATCTTCCAAAAAAAAAAAAAAACCCAGAAAAAAAGTACCTTTGGGACAACCATGAGCTGGATGACTGAGAATCTCCGTAGATTTTTTTTAAAAAAATTCCTATTTCTGAAAACACATACTCTTTGGACAGTAAATGGAATATGTTTGATTTTTTTTTTTTCTCTCTTTAGGTGTCATTCCTTTCCATGGCTTTTCAATGTATGGTAAGTAGCTTGTCACTGCTATCACTAAAATTAAAAACTCTGCATGACAGTTGCATGGGAAGTCACTAAGGTAGGTCAACTCCATAGAAAGTTGATGCTTATTTAATACCTTGATGGTTTCGGAATCATCATCTTCTTTTAACGACCCGTTTAATCCAGGAGTCTCCAAACTTGGCAACTTTTTAGACTTGTGGACTTCAACACCCAGAATTCCCCCAACCAGCACGCTTGGCTTGGAAATTCTGGGAGTTGAAGTCCACAAGCCTTAAAATTGCCAAGTTTGGAGACCCCCTGCCGTAATCCGTTGCGGGATGGAGTCTGGGCAACTGAATGGAGCTAGCAGAGTTTTTACTGGCCGGATGCCTTTCCTGTCGCCATTGATGATTTCAGAATATGAGTCCAAAATTGTTAAGGCTCAGGAACAATCTTCTACGAGCCGAGTTGAGTGTGTACTTAACAGGAGTAACTATCCACGAAGGGAGACTGAACAGAGGCCTAATGTAATTAATTTAAAGCAAATGTAGAGATATTTAATAGTGCTTTTGCTTCACTGGATCCCACATTAGCTCAGCAACGCATTGCCAAGCTTCTTTAAGCCATTTAAAGCAGCTGTGTCCCATGAAAGTGGCAGCTCTTAAAAGAGAATTCCTATTGTCTACATGTGACCTCCCTACACACACAGTACTCCTCCAGGGATTGCCAATGAGTTGGCTGTAGACACACACCTATGGGGTTAATTGGAAATACTTGTTAAGCAGTGTAGGAGTGCGTCTCCTTTGACGCCTTGAAGAAAGTTGTGTGGCTCACACTAATGTGATTGACAAAAGCGGGGCCACATGCGCTGAAAGGTTTTGAAAAGGGTTAGCAATTCAGCCTTTGTCATTGTCACACTGGTTTATAAGCATCAGGGCAGGAACGGGTAGTCCTCAACTTATGACCTCAATTGGGAGCAGAGTTTCCACCGCTAAGTAAGACGGTTGTTACGCGAGTTGTGTCTGACGTTATGACCTTTCCTGCCACAATTGTTAAGCAAATCGCCACCGTTGTTAGGCGAATTACATGGTTGCTAAGCATGTTCATTTTATGCCGACGTTCATTATGGGTTGCTAACCCCTAACGAGTAACATTTAGCAAAATTAGCAATAGCATTCGGACTTATATACCGCTTCACAGTGCTTCACAGTCCTCTCTAAGCGGTTTACAGAGTCCGCCTCTCGCCCCCAACAATCTGGTTCATCATTTTAACGACCTCGGACGGAAGGCGGAGTCAACCTTGAGCCAGTGAGAATCGAACTGCTAGCAATTGGCAGAATTAGCCTGAAATACTGCATTCTGACCACTGCACCATCATTGCCATTATCTGGTCATTCCAGTCAATTTTATTTAAAATCCGTACTTTTGGATTCACATGACTCTTATTTCTCCAAGCATGGCCAAATTTTGTCACGTACTATGCCAGACGGGCATTGGTTTGACTGACATGCTTACAGGGGTGAAATACTCCCGGTTCAGACCGGATCGCCTGATCCGGTAGCGATGGAGGCGGGTGGTTCGGAGAACCGGTAGCAAAAGTCCCTGCCCCCGCCCCATGCCCAGCTGAGCTGCGCGATCATCAGAGGCTTTTTTTCTTTTAAATGCCTCTGACGATCCAAGCTGAGTTGCAAGCCTCTGACGATCAGGCAACTTAGCTTGGATCGTCAGAGGCATTTAAAAGAAAAAAAGCCTCTGCCGATCAGGCAACTCAGCTGGGATCGTCAGAGGCTTTTAAAAGTATTTTTTTTACAACCTTTTCACCGAAGAGGTTATAGAAAAAATGGTTTTAAAAGTTTTTTTAAAAAAAATTGGCCATGCCCACCCAGTCACATTACCCCACCACCACCACCAAGCCACGCCCACAGAACTGGTAGTAACAAATTTTAGATTTCACCACTGCATGCTTACCTACTTAACCAACTCATTAATGTTAATTTTATGGACGATTCCATGTTCTTTCTTCAATGAGGCATGTTCAGATGATGTCCAGAAATAATTTGTCTGCAAGAAACACACATAAAGAAACAACGCTAAACTTTTAGGATGCCCCAAAATTGAGAAACTGTATTTTACATCAGCACAGCAAAAATAAAAAAAGAGGAGTAGCCTTATATATGAAAGAATCATTGGATTCTAAACAAGATATACTCAGATGGGTGACTTTTTCTGAGCTTGAGAAAAAAAAAAAAAGGAAGAGAAAAAAAAAAGACTGAATTTTGCATAGAGGTGCTATTCTTAGCAGCGTTTATGCACCTGCCAATTTTTTAGTAGTTGCCGGCACACAAAAACAACACAGCTGTTTCTGAAAGTAGTATGATCAACACAACCGATGTGGTATTCTCCGTTCACCCAAATTATGGCTTTCCGGCAATTCTTTTGACATTGGTAACCAGTAATACACAGTGGTTTATATGTGGTGTTGCTTAATTCTTCCAAGTGTTGGTAACCAGTATCTGAATGAATATTAAGGGAAAAGAGACATTATTATTCCACAACTATAGTTTATTTCAGCATATCTCAGCCGCGGTGGCGCAGTGGTTAGAATGCAGTACTGCAGTCGGCAGTATTTCTGCTGACTGCCAGCAAGTTCGAATCTCACTGGCTCAAGGTTGACTCTGCTTTTCATCCTTCCGAGGTCGGTAAAATGAGGACCCAGATTGTTGGGGGCAATAGGCTGACTCTGTATTGTAAACCGCGTAGAGAGGGCTGTAAAAGCACTGTGAAGCTGTACATAAGTCTACGTGCTATTGCGATTGAAATTCATCTTCCTGAATTTTTAAAATTATTATACAGGACAGGTTATTATTTTTTCCTTTGCTAACTCGTGGTTTGTTTGTTTTTCACGTCTTCAGTTGCTCCTCTTTGCTTTCTGTACAATGAGCCCTCCAAGCTGTATCAGATATTTCGTGAAATATATGTGCGTTACTTCTTCAGACTTCACTCCATTTCTTCTCACTCTTCGGTAAGTTGGCTTGCAATGCATAACTGCAATGCCCTGAATAACAAACACCCCATAATTAAAATAAAAATAAAAATAGAACTCGCTTGATGGAAATGTCCTTGGCCATCCGTGGTCCATCCATAGGCCAACTGAAGCTGTTAACCCACCCAAAGTTCCCTCATGGAGAATCTTCATTTTAATTCTCCTTTGGAGTGCTTTCTTCTTCTAGCTGCCCTTGCCTCTTGCCTATCAAGTGGCTTGGGAAGGAATGCAGGAAAAAAAAATCCAAGGTAGCCTGGAGTTTTAGTTTTGCCGTCTAACATAAAGCAGTATGGGTAATCCTCGACTTAACGACTACAGTTAAGCCCAAAATTTAAATTTCCATTAAGTGAGATGGTTGTTAAGTGAGTTTTCCTGTCAGGCCTGGAAGCCATCTTTTTCATTGGATCTTCAGGCCTGCCACATTTAGTGCTGTGGGAAAGTGGGAGGGGGAATTGTATGGAGCAAGGGTGATACGTAGTCATAATAACATTCCTTTCTCAGAGAGTCAAGGACATCTTGCCCTGCACCTGGAGGGCTGGAACTGGGAGGCATCTCCAGTTGGGATGATGCATGTGATGGACATGTGGGTGCTGGGCAGGGACTTGGACTTTCCTTTGGGGTGGGGAAAAGCTTTCAGATTTGGGTTTTCCCAGATGTGCCAATATGACATCTCTAATAAAGTGGAACTTTGAGGAACCTCAAGCCTCGGAGTTTTCTTTCGTTCGGGGTGTTACTTGGAACCCTGACATTCCCTCCTATTTTACAACCTTTTATTGCCACCACTGTTAAGTGAGATCATTGCTGTTGTTAAATGAATCCTGTGGCTGTTAAGAAAAATCCAGCTCCCGAATTTTGGGATGCTGCATTGGTCGTTAAGTGTGAAAAATGGTTCAGAAGTCACCTTTTTTCAGTGCTCTGGTAACTTCAGACAGTCACTGTACGAAAGTTGTTTGTTTGTTTGTTTGTTTGTTTGTTTATTTATTTATTGGTTCGATTTATATGCCGCCCTTCTTCGGAGACTCAGGGCGGCTTACAATGCGTTAAGCAATAGCCTTCATACTTTTGTATGTACCTGCTTAGTAGGGCTCTCGGCCACCCCCCAAGCGGTGTTCTTTTTTATACAAAGTCAGCTTATTGCCCCCACAAACCGGGTCCTCATTTTACCTACCTCGGAAGGATGGAAGGCTGAGTCAACCTTGAGCCTGGTGAGATTTGAACTTGCATTAATTGCAGGCAGCTGGTGCTAGTTAACAGCACTTTAGTCTGCTGCACCACCAAGGCTCTTTTGTTGAGTTCTATTGTAGCTGTACCCAAAGCAAGTCCTGCCAGAACAATTTTAAGCACTCCAGCAAAACTGCTATTGTCACAGGCTTGCAAATGATTTCTTACAACATGCGAATACAGTCTTTGCTTATCGATGCTTTAAAAATGTAACAAGCTCTTATGTATATTGCATATTTCTAGTGTTTTAAAACCAGCGTAAGAGATGTACTTTGAAGATGTCTG
Organism: Pantherophis guttatus; assembly: GCF_029531705.1. Next base: position 5,194,503 of record NW_026844029.1, on the reverse strand, counting down.
GTTTTTTTTTTTTTCTTTTTATCCTTCCTTATTTAAAAGGGGATTGTATCACTATGTCTGCTGTTCGAGAATCTCCTTCAAAGCCATCTCCCGCAGCTGTTCTATCATCTTCGAGAAATTGGAGCGCAGCCGTAAGTATTGCCCTTTAAAGTGAAATGTAAATATATTAATTTGAGGCACATAGACTTGGCTCGACTTGTTTTCCTTCTTTTCATCTTTAAAAATTCAGGAGAAGACCTGAATTCTAGTTCTGTAAGACACATTGGCCAATTTTCTCCACGCCATGCCATGCAATGGTATCATTTCCGTTTTAAAACATTTAGCTAAACACCCCAAAAGTTTACATTTTGCACCTTTCTGGAACTTGAAAATCATAACCTTTTATTGTAGTCTCTGTCAAGAATACCCTCTTTTTCCAAGTGATGATTTTACTGGTCCCAATACTGGACCCATTCACCACAAAATGTCTAAACTTCTGAAGGTGATGCGTTAGCACAATGATGCTGTTCAAAAACAATGCAGCTTTTGCGTCTTTAATACTTTTAAGCTGATGGACCAAACCCCCTCTCTAAGGATAAGTTGCAAGAAAAAAGTATTATATGGGATACCGTATTTTTCGGAGTATAAAACGCACCGGATTATAAAACGCACCTGCCTTTTTTGGTGAGGAAAACAAGAAAAAGAAATCTGCCTCTGCCTCCCAGCAATTTTGCCTCATTGCAGCAAACAGCGAGCTTTACTTTCATTTTCAGCATAGCTTGATTAGCACAAGAAAAAAAAATCTGCTCCCAGCAATTTACCTCCTTGCAGCAAACAGCAGAGGCCCGCGCAGCAATAGGCAATCCCTGCAGCCTGAAACAGCTGAGAGTCAGGGACAATCAACTTGTGCTAATTAAGCTGTGCTGAAGCTGAAATGGGCTGTTGCTGCTTGCTGCAAGGAGGTAAATTGCTGGGAGGCAGAGGCCAAAGGGTGGGGGCCAGTGGGTGGGAGGGGCTAGATTCAGTGTTTAAGATTCACAGCTAATTAGGTTGTGCTGAAGCTGAAATGGGCTGTTCCTTCTTGCTGCTTGCTGCACGGAGGTAAATTGCTGGGAGGCAGAGGCCAAAGGGTGGGGGCCAGTGGGTGGGAGGGGCTAATTCGGTGTATAAGACGCACCCAAATTTTCACCCCCTTTTAGGGCGGGGAAAAGGTATGTCTTATACTCCGAAAAATACGGTATATTGCTTAAAAAAAGGCCCTTAAAAAGTATCTTTGAATGCCAGGTAGGACTTATCTCTGAAAAAGCTGAAAATTTCTGCTTTAAGGCATCTGTCCAAAGGTATAAAATAAAGCTTACCTAAATACAAGAAGCAATGGGTGGAAGATCATTAAAGAGAGATCCAACTAAGGAGAAATTTCTTGACAGTGAGAACAATTAATCAGTGGAACGAGTTAGCTGCAGAAGTTGTGAGGGCTCCAACACTGAAGGTTTTTAAGAAGAAATTGGGCAACCATTTGTGTGGAATGTTATAGGGCAGGGGTGGCGAACTCAAGGCCCAGGGGCCAGATCCTGCCCAAAGGGTGCTTATATCTGGCCTGTGGGGCCAGCCTGGAAACAGCAAAGGGCCAGCCTGTGGTGCCTCTGTGTTCTGTCCCCGTCCCACACGCACACACACAAACAGACGTCCAAGAGTTAAAAACCAAACCAGCCGACAAAATCCTTTTCCTTATGATAACGGAACTTGGCAGCAACCTAGTGGCTGCCTGCCAAGGGTTTATTACTCACGAAGGGAAGAGATAACTTCTCTCCGCTTCTGGTACATCAAAGTAAAATGTTCAATAATTACAGAGTAACTTAAGTCCAAATATAATCCAGCAAAATCTATAGCAAAAGTCCGGCAATGCAGAATGGCGTGGAAGTTTTCAGCTTTGTTCGTCACAAGGTTTGACTGGCCACCACGCTCCCTTTTATATCCTGTGGGGTGTGGTCCAGTGACTCAGCCTAATCTCGGGCACACCTTTTCTTCTGTTGCGCGCGCTTATCTCTGCGACGCTGCCGAGGATCCAGCCAAGACTCATTACCCTCATCACTGTCCACCTGTGGCTGCGTGGACATGCTTGGCCCCGGCCCTATCTCTTGCCCTTCGGCGGACACCGAAGGCATTGCCAGAGAGGAGGGTCCTGGAGAGGGAGGCCTTGCCAACTCCTCTCCTTCACTCTCGGAGTCCTCTCCTGCCGATGACACAGGCTCAGGTAACGGAGCCACAACACTCTGCCAGCGAAAACGGAGCTCGGGAGGGCCACGTGCATCCCCTCCAAGTTCTATTTTAGTTGACAGAGGGCTGCAGGATGCCGTCGTGGCTGAAATCGGGGCCCGGAGCCTCTATTCGCACCCCCCCGAGTTCTGTTTTCACTGGCAGTGGGCTAGCAAAACAAACTAAAAGCGAAACAAAAGGAGAAATGTTTCCCCCTTTGCATTTGAGCATCCAAGAAGGGACAGGAAAGGAGAAAAGGAACGACGAAAGACGAAAAGAAGGAAAGTTGGAAAGAGAACAAGGAAGAGAAGAAAAATAAGGGAAGAAGGGAAGGAAGAAGAAAGGAGAATGAAGAGGGAAGGAAAAAGAAGGAAGGGAAGGAAGGAAGGAAAGGAAGGAAGGAAGGAAGGAAGGAAGGAAGGAAGGAAGGGGCATGCTGGGAAATTCATTACTATTAACAGAGACCGAGATATTTTGGAAACAAGACCATTTATTGATATCTTAATATGTCATCTCTGTAACATTATATTCCAAAATGTTACGGAAAATAATACAAAAATTATTTTGCAGAAAACTGCTAAATTTTTTTTTTTTTTTAAATTTTGATTTATATGCCGCCCTTGTCCGGAGACTCAGGGCGGCTTACAATGCGTTAAGCAATAGCCTTCATTCTTTTGTATGTTTTTATACAAAGTCATCTTATTGCCCGCACAAACTGGGTCCTCATTTCACCTACCTTAGAAAGGATGGAAGGCCGAGTCAACGCTCCCCCACGCTCCCCCAGCCACTCCCCCCCCCAAGGTCAAACACAACCCTGATGCGGCCTTCAATGAAATCAAGTTTGACACCCCTGATAGAGGGTTTCCTGCTTGATCTGGGGGTTGAACTAGAAAATCCTCTGATTCTTTGTTCTGTGACATTCCAAATACCTACAGATACGTTTACTCTTATTTCTCTACCTGTATCACATGTTCTACCTTTAGAACTGAGGTTGAATTTTTTTGCTTAGAATACTTTAGTTTGGCATGAGATAATCCAGGGGTGAAATCCAGCAGGTTCTGGAGAACCGGCAGCGGAAATTTTGAGTAGTTCAGAGAATTGGCAAATGCCACCTCTGGCTGGCCCCAGAGTGGGGTGGGAATGGAGATTTTGCAGTGTCCTTCCCCTGGAGTGGGGTGGGAATGGGGATATTGCAACGTCCTTCCCCCAGGAGTGGGGTGGGAATGGAGATTTTGAAATATCCTTCCCCCAGGAGTGGGGAGGGAATGGGGATTTTGCAACATCCTTCCCCCAGGAGTGGGGTGGGAATGGTGATTTTGCAATATCCTTCCCCCAGGAGTGGGGAGGGAATGGAGATTTTGCAGTATCCTTCCTCCGGAGTGGGGAGGGAATGGGGATTTTGCAGTATCCTTCCCCTGGAGTGGGGTGGGAATGGGGATTTTGCAACATCCTTCCCCCAGGAGTGGGGTGGGAATGGAGATTTTGCAATATCCTTCCCCCAGGAGTGGGGAGGGAATGGAGATTTTGCAGTATCCTTCCTCCAGGAGTGGGGAGGGAATGGGGATTTTGCAGTATCCTTCCTCCAGGAGTGGGGAGGGAATGGGGATTTTGCAGTATCCTTCTCCAGGAGTGGGGTGGGAATGGAGATTTTGAAATATCCTTCCCCCAGGAGTGGGGAGGGAATGGAGATTTTGCAGTATCCTTCCTCCAGGAGTGGGGAGGGAATGGGGATTTTGCAGTATCCTTCTCCAGGAGTGGGGATTTTGCAGTATCCTTCTCCAGGAGTGGGGATTTTGAAATATCCTTCCCCCAGGAGTGGGGAGGGGATTTTGCAGTATCCTTCCCACAGGAGTGAGGTGGGAATGGAAATTTTGCCCCTGCAGTATCCTTCTCCTGGAGTGGGGTGGGAATGGGGATTTTGCAACATCCTTCCTCCAGGAGTGGGGAGGGAATGGAGATTTTGAAATATCCTTCCCCCAGGAGTGGGGAGGGGATTTTGCAGTATCCTTCCCCTGCCACGCCCACCAAGCCACACCACGCCCACCAAGCCACGCCCACAGAACCGGTAGTAAAAAAAAAATTGGATTTTCACCACTGAGATAATCCAGTCAGTTTTAAAAAGCTGGGAGGAAGTACATCTTGAATTAGCCAGCTGGGACTCAAATACATCAAGTTAACTCTAGCGTTGGAAGAAACAGCTTTTTATAACAACTGGGAGAGAATTAAAAGTTTCAACGTAGGGTGGAGAAATCTATATAAAAGCACGCAAGCCGAAGAGCAAAGCTACGGAAGCAGTGGGTCTAAGAAGAGTAAAATAAAATAAAATAAAATAAAACGGTGTGTTTTTCACTCTTTTGCAGGCTAAGAATATCATTTAAATGGATGGTCCGAGCCTTCTCTGGATACTTGGCTACCGATCAGCTGCTGTTTTTGTGGGACAGAATTTTGGGATACAACACTCTGGAAATCCTGGCTGGTAATGTGTTTAGGGGATGGGAGTTCTTACTTAACAGTCCATAGAAGGAAATTCCAAATTTTTCTAAACAAAACAAAACAAAAAAGTTTCTCGAGGCCTGCGTTGGGTACAGAATGAATAAAAAGTGTGCTTCCTGGGGGAAAAAAAAAATCCATATTGGTCCCCTTGGTAGGCAGTGGCAAAACTCTGGGGGGGTTTTGGGAGGGGATGCGGGGTGGGGGGGAGTGAAATCAAATAGAAAGAAAAAGAAGTTTTTGAGACATTTTGCCCTGGCCATTTCCATCAGGAACAAAAAAAGGCAAAGAGCTTGCTCATGTGAGAAATTGCTTAATTGAGCGGGCGGATTTTCTTTAGCCCCTGCCGAAATCTGGAAATTGCTGCTTAGTTGAATCCGGGAGCCTATCATTGTGATTAAGCAGACTTTCTGCAATTAAAACCATGATGGCTTGGTTTGCAGGAACTCTGTAATTTCGGTAGAGTCAAAATGAGCCGTTTGTTGATTAACGTACTTCTACTATCTCAGCTGCTTTTGCCAAAAGATAAAGTTATTGCACAGCTTCATACCAAATTAGCATTAATGAACCAGTGATTTGTCTTTCCTTCCTTCCTTCCTTCCTTCCTTCCTTCCTTCCTCTTCCTTCCCTTCCTTCCTTCCTTCCTTCCTCCCTCCCTTCCCTCCCCCCCCCCTTCCTCCCCCCCTTCCTTCCTCCCTCCCACCCTTTCCTTCCGTTCTTCCTTCCTCCTCCCTCCCTCCCTTCCTCCCTCTTCCTTCCTTCCTGCCTTTCTGCCTCCCTCCCTCCCTCCCTCTCCCTTCCTTCCTTCCTCCCTCCTTGCCTCCACCTTTTTCCTTCCTTCCTTCCTTCCTCTCCCTTCCTTCCTTCCTTCCTTCCTTCCTTCCTTCCTTCCTTCCTTCCTTCCTTCCTTCCTTCCTCCCTCCCTCCCCACAGTCAGTGGTTCATTTTTGCCAATTTGGCGTGTGTGTATGTGTGTGTCAGAGGTGGGTTTCAGCAGGTTCTGACCACTTCTGAAGAACCGGTAACGGAAATTTTGAGTAGTTCGGAGAACCGGCAAATACCACCTCCGACTGGCCCTGTCCCCATCTATTCTCTGCTTCCCAAGTTCCAGCTGATTGGGAGGAAATGGGGATTTTGCAGTAACCTTCCCCTGGAGTGGGGAGGAAATGGAGATTTTACAGTATCCTTCCCCTGCCACACCCACCAGTCCATGAAATATCCTTCCCCCAGGAGTGGGGAGGGGATTTTGCAGTATCCTTCCCACAGGAGTGGGGTGGGAATGGAGATTTTGCAATGTCCTTCCCACAGGAGTGGAGAGAGAGTGGAGATTTTGCAATATCCTTCTCCCAGGAGTGGGGAGGGAATGGAGATTTTGCAGTATCCTTCTTCCAGGAGTGGAGAGGGAATGGAGATTTTGCAGTATCCTTCCTCCAGGAGTGGAGAGGGAATGGAGATTTTGCAATATCCTTCTCCCAGGAGTGGGGAGGGAATGGAGATTTTGCAGTATCCTTCCTCCAGGAGTGGGGAGGGAATGGGGATTTTGTAGTATCCTTCCCCTGGAGTGGGGTGGGAATGGAAATTTTGCAGTATCCTTCCCCTGTCACGCCCACCAAGCCACACCCACAAAACCGGTAGTAAAAAAATTCGAAATCCACCACTGGTGTGTGTATAGACAGATAGATAAATAGATAGATAAATAAATATTCTGCATAAACAATTGAGATGAGTGTTATTGCTTTTGCCATTTTATTTGTTTTAGTATTAGTTTAGAGAGAGATACCGGTTAGCACCCAATCCATTCGGGAACTTATTCATAATTATTTTTCGTTCTCCTATTCTTCAGTAGGAAGGCTAAGCGCTCGCTTCTCAGCCCTTTGGATGTTACTTCGGGTAAATCATACCTAACATGAATTGCGAGCCAATCAATCCTTGCAAGTTCTTTTTTATATGGAAGAGTGGGACTGCAGCTGCTATCTCCCCCCCACTTCACACCCCACCCCCGTTCCCTTTTCCCTCAAAATAGGAGTAATGGGATAACAGGCATCAAGGCAATCCACGGGAGAGGTACTTACCCAATAAACAAATAGGCAAAGGCGTGGGTAGAACTTGTCAGCCAAATGCTGTAATGTGCTTTAGAGAAAACTCAGGTTATACGTACCTGGTGGCTGTTGAAACTCTCTTTCGATACCTTCCCATCGCTTTGGTTCGGCTCTCACAAATCGGCAATCCCTTCCCAAGCCAGAAGACTATTGAACGGAGCTCAAGAATAACTAGACCAAAAGTATCGTTAACAACTAATTAGTATGGCCGCCAGTCTAAATGCTGCACATTCTTTTTTTTTCTTTCTTTCTTTTTTCTTCTCCCTTCTTACCCCCAGTCCTGGCAGCTGCTGTGTTTGCTTTCCGAGCGGGGAATCTGATGGAGGTGACATCACTAGCCGCAGCTGAAGTAAGGATCAGTTTCAGTTGTAGAAATATGGAAATAATGTTTGACGTCTTGCCAGCCGGAGTAATTTGAGCATCACGGGCACATAGCTTGGCGGTGTCAGGTTCTCTGCTGAATTTTTTTTTTTTTTTAATTAACCCTGGAAGAAGTTCAGGAGATGTTGTGAAAATGCAGATTGCAATTCATAAAAACTCTTTTCGACTGTTGGAAAGAAAAAAAATAATAATGATTTGGGTTGTAAACCTTCAATGCGTGTGCGTGTTTTTGCTTGGATTTTTCATCTGATTGCAGTCTCCTTTAATAACATCTGCAGGACCCTGCAAAGAATAGTCAAACGTGGCTAAAAGAGAGTGCCACAAATAAGCTTACTGCAGCTGTTTTTGTTTTCAGTAATATTTTGTTCTGACTTGTTTCTGAAAATGCCTATCGCTTTCCATATAAAGCATTCGAGGATTCAGTGGAGTTTTCTTCCCAGCTAAGTTATGCTTGGAATTGTGACTTTATTATAAGTTACATTTATTTTATATTTCTTCCACATCCATCCTTAACATGGATTTTCTTTCCCTCCAGCCTTCGCTTTCATCTTTTTACATAACTATTCAGAAACTCTGCTTGAGTAAACGGAATTCCGAAAAATTACCCGTTTGTAACAGGGACTGGTCAGTTTGAGAAGTCCATAACCAAAGCAACGAAAACAGCTGGGAACAATGCAGTATAAGCAGCATTTAGTTTCAACAGCTGTTCTATTATTTTTCCATTATTTACTTTGAGTAGCCTCTTGGTAGGGGGAAAAAAAACCACGATAGAAACCAAATGAATGAAATAATAAAATAGCATTTATCTCTTTAAAACTGGCACTAGGAAATTAGTTTTGCATTGGAACATTAACCCTGAAAGAATTCATAATTGTTTATGTAAGAATATTGTAAACCAAAATAAATTCATTGAAAACAATCCAAATAACGATAGAAGAGAACAGAAATGTTAGATGGGTATAGTGCAGGGGTGTCAACTCAAGGCCCGCAGGCTGAATTCGGCCTTCGGGGTGCTTAGATCTGGCCTGTGGGGCCACCCTGGAAACAGCAAAGGACCGGCCTGCGGTGCCTCTGCTAGTGAAAATGGAGCTCAGGGGAGCCGTGTGTGGCCCCTTGTGCCCTGTTTTCAGCCACGACGGCCTCCTGCAACCCTCTGTCAGTGAAAACAGAGCTCGGAGAGGGTCGTGCGTGGCCCCTCCAAAAAGAAAGACTCTCTAGGAGTCTCGGGAGGCTGGGGACAGCAAAAAACATCACTTCCTGTCCAACCGGAAGTTTGGACATTTCGGGCCTTCGGAGGGCCTCCGAGGAGGTGGGGAAGGCTGTTTTCGCCCTCCCCAGATGCATACAGAGGATCTGGATCCAGATGAGAGAGAAAAACGGGCCTACTGAGCCAGGAGCGGGTAGGAGGGGGGTCACGCATGCATGGGCAGGGCGCATAGAATTATGGGTGTGGCCACGCATGCGCATGAACCTTCCCCGCCCCCCTGGCACGTGATGGAAAAAAGGTTAGCCATCACTGTCCTAGACCCATGATGGCGAACCTATAGCACACGTGACAGAGGTGGCACACAGAGCCCTCTCTGTGGGCACACACGCTGTCGCCAGCTGCTGTTCTGGTTTCTGGCTGATCTTCTTGGGTGCTGGAGCGCCAGAAAACGGCCTGAAAACTGGCCAAAAAACACATCTTTTTCCAGCCTGTTTTTTGGCTGTTTTCGGGTCAAAACTGGACTGAAAATGTCCCTGAAAAGGGCCCGAAAAATGCCCCAAAAACAGGCATGCATGCGCCAGCCAGCTGGTCTTTGGGTTTCTGGCGCACGCATGTGCACGCACATTCCGGTTTGGGCACTCAGTGCCAAAAAGTTTTGCCATCACCGTCCTAGACACTCCTGCAGACCCTGGTCAAGAATCACTTATACGCCATGTCCTGGGTAGAAGGAAGTGAACTTCCAATAATCTTTTTTTGCTGTCCTCACCACTCTACGCACAGCCTCCCTGTCGGAACCAGTAATACTTCATGCAGCATTCTTCATGCAGCATACTACCACAAACAGCCTCCCACCGGCCGGTACGCTCTCATAGAGAGGGGCTCCTCTGGGTGCTGTCAGCCAAACAATATCGACTGGCGGCCCCCAGGGGGAGGGCCTTCTCTGTGGGGGCACCCACTATCTGGAACGAACTCCCCCCAGAGATACGGAGGATCCCGGATCTGTGCACTTTCCACCGTGCTCTTAAGACCCTCCTATTCCAGCAAGCCGGCCTGGCCTAATTTTCTCCCCTGTTTTAAAATTCTTTTAAATCGAAATTTTAATCTGTTTTAAATTATTGGGATTTTTAATTGTCTCGGGCTAAATTATTTAATCTGGTTTTAATTATGTCTTTTAACTTTTGTATCTATGTATTTTATTTTATGCCTGTTCACCGCCCTGAGTCCTTCGGGAGTAGGGCGGTATATAAATTTAATAAAAAACAAAACAAACAAAGCATTCTCTTAAATTGGTAGCGTCAAGCCACGGGATAAAGTGTTATTTTCAAGTAAGATTTTTTTTTAAACAAAAAGTAATAAAAATGCTATTTTGAAAACGAAAGGGCATGAGTTGAAGCCCAGTTAAAACCACAGACTTATAAAACTTGTAATTTAATCCAAGCCGGATAAGGATTCTTAACACACAATTATTTTTAGATTACAAAGTGAAATTTTAGACTCCCTTCAGCATCAGCGAGGCCACGCACATTAGAACGAGGTCTAAATCACAAAATTAAAAAAAAAACAAAAAAAACCCCCTGTTTACTTGCTCACAGCCTGTGTTCAACCTCTTTTTCAGTGAACTTGGAAGTTTAACCTCGATCAAAGTTGAAAGGCTTTTCAGAAGTCAAGTCAATTGGACTTGAAGACGTTTTGCTTCTCATCCAAGAAGCTTCTTCAGTTCTGACTGAATGGTGGAGGATGGAATGATTTATATTCCTTGCAGTTATCTGGTCCTCTGAGAGTCATTGAGGTCACTTGGAGGTTTATCTGTACCCTCAGGGCCACCTGACTAGTGAAACAGGTGTTGTGGCCCGTCAGCAGCCTCTGCAGCTAGTAGCTGATTCAGACAGCGAGGAGGCTGGTGTGGTGCTGCGCCAGCAGCCTGTGCAGCTGGCACTCGAGTCAGACAGTGAGGAGGCTGGAGAAGATGTGGTGCCAGAGGCGGGGATTCAGCCAGGGCCTTCAGAACCTCCAGAGGCTCCTTTAAGTGAAGAGAACAAAGAGGACAAGCCTCTTCTCGATGCACGGGCGCACAGAGCTGCCAAAAGGCAGGAGTGGCTCCTCAGGAGGAGGTCTCCTCGAGAGTAAGGCTTGGGGCTAATTGGCCACTCCCTTAGCCTATTTAAGGAGGAACACCGACTGAAGCAATTTGCAGGGAACAACTTCGTTCACAGACCTTCGTGTCTTGACTTGCTTATCTTATCAGCTTCCTGCAAATTGCTTCTGAGCATTCTGCCAACCACAGTAAGCTTTCAGTATTCTTCTTTGAATTTTTGGCGGCTGTTAATGCAGTTAATTAACAGCCATTGTTGTAAAAAACTGGCTTATTTAGTAAACTAAGGTTTGAACGGACTTTGTGTGTGCTGTGTGTTCTTTGGGGTCCTTAGCTGGGGCAGAACAACGGGTGTCGTTACTCAGGTGACCCTGAAGGCACAGATAAACTTCCAAGTGGCCTCAATGACTCTCAGAAAGAGTGTTAACGACCAGACTATAAAACCAGGAATATAAAACCTTCCGTCCTCCCATCATTCAGTCAGAACTGAAGAAGCGTCTTGGATGAGAAGCGAAACATCTTCAAGGAAAAGCAAAGTCCAGTTGCCTTTTGAGGGGCACCTTTGAGGCAACCATGACCTGGATGGCTGAGAATCTCCACCGACGCTTTTCAGTCAAAAGTCAAAGCATAAAAGGACCATGTGCATTGATGAATGAAGACATTAATTCGCCGATCTTCCCTTTTTCAGGAAATAATATAATTTCCCCCTTTTCTTTCCAGGCTGTCCTTGCTGATCTTTCAACTCTGAAAGTGATGCCTCTTCTTCAGATCTTCCTCTTCGCCACTGGCTCTTCGTAACCTTCCAAAGTCCCAGGGCTGCATGGCTAGCAGACTTTTCAACAGATGCTGATAATAAGCCTTTCGCCCAATTAACAATTTAACAGTTAACGGTTTTGCAAAGAATTGAATATGCTGCTCTTGCCTGGTAACCTCCCCAAACGCTGTTGCGTATCGCCTTTTCACTGCTGCTTGCTGTTGTATTTTAGCCAAGCTGCGATACCTGGATATAGTGCAAATCAAAAAAGGGAATCTTTTTCTTTAATGCATGCAGTATTAAGTGCAGGACGAAAGGGGAAAATCTATTAACTCTAGATCTCAGTGCTGCCTTTGTGCCATAAAGGTGGAAAGGAATTTTTTCCCCCCAGTAAATTATAATCTGTCATCCAGTCAAAGAATGGAGTGGTGCGTTGGCCTAGAGGTGGAGCTCTCGCCTCACGATCAGGAGGCTGTGAGTTCGATCCTAGGTAGAGGCAGATATTTCTCTCTCTGGGCACAATGAGTCTTATATCTGCTGAACAAAACTCCTCATTGGCGACAAGAAGGGCATCTGGCCAGTAAACACTCAGCTCCGTTCAGTTGCCCAGACTCCATCCCGCAAAGGATTATGAGTTCGTTAAAAGATGATGACGATGATCCAGTCAAAGAATATTTCACCTTATACTTTGTCTGCAATACTTGAAGAAAAGCATTTCCAATATTTATCTTTTTCCAAATTGAATGACCGTGAAAAATGATAGCAATGCTTCTATCGGATACCCTCTGGATTATTTCTGGTGAACTGAGCTGTTTGTTTTAGTCAACTGGAGGCTCATAGAGTTTATACCATGTTTCCCTGAAAATACGACCTGCCCTGAAAATAAGTCCTAGCTTGATTTTTACATGTGCGCCCAATATAAGCCCTGCCCCCAAAATAAGCCCGAATTAAGTCCCCACCCATTCCAGGGTGCAAATTAAAGCTAGGGTGAGGATGGGGGTGATGGAGCTGCCCAACTACTGACCTTCGGAGAGTTGCAGCTAGGCCTCGTGCACCCTGACACTTCTCTTGCCGGCCCATTTCTTCTGCAGCTGGCAAGGCTGTCCCGAAGGCCTCTGCAGCCGATAACAGAGCTCCGGATCGATCCAGAGCTCTGATATCGGCTACAGAGGTCTTCGGGAAAGCCTTGCCGACTGCAGAAGAAGTTCCTGAAGGCCTCTGACAGCGAAAAGGAGACCGGGGGGCGACGCATGCAAGTGAGGTGAGTCAGTGGGAGACACCCCCTCCCCGAAAATAAGACCTGGTGCCTTTTTGTGTGTGGCAAAAACCAATATATAAGACAGGGCCTTATTTTCAGGGAAACACAGGTAGAAAACTGCAAACGATGTGATAAAGGCGTGTGCACACGAGACACAGTTAAGATCAAGCATCAAGAGGTATATATACATATATATATATATATATACCTCAAACTCGTATTTTTAGAGTAGTTTGTAATAGATATAAATAAAGTGTTTTTCGATCGAGGCACCTGGTCTACCCCAGCATGTGGGAGGGAGCGTACTGCATCCCTTTCGCCTTTCACCTCCAATCCAGGAGCCGTCAAGCTTAAAAAGTCAGCAAAACCTGTTTTATTTTTGAGGAAATGAAATTAGCACCCAAAAAGTCTTTGGGATAGGGTGGAGGGGCTGAAATGCCTCCTCATGACATCTCCGTTCCCTAAACGCGGTTGACTGAATGCAATTCAGTCCTTGTCTCACGCTTTCTCCCAACTCTGCCAGGAAAGAAGATGTGTGTCCGGGCACCTGCTTTCTCCAGGACCTGTTGAAGTCTGTCTTAAGCAGGAGCCAAAACAGTTGCCTGCAGCAACAAACCCCCCCCCTCCCCCCTTCTCTCAAGACCCCAGCAGGTCTTGGAAAAGTTGAATGTGCTGCCTCGGCCGGTTTCCGCGAGCGTCTTGGTCCAAGATCCTGCGTATCAATTGGCCGTGTTCAAGCTCATATTCCTGAGCGATGGGAGCCGTGTACACCGCTCTTTGGGTAGATAATCTTTCACCGGCGATGAGTCGGGTTTTTTCCCCCTTTTCTCCGGGGATTCCTGTAAGCCTCCCTAACAGCCGAATCGATCGCTAGATTATTCTGATTTAACCATATACAGCTGTCAGCCAAGATTGGATATCTAGACATTGCTCACGGTAAAGATGGTTAATGGATTTGCACGTTACTTTCAGCCAGTTTTGTGTGTGTCTTTCGGTTCATCGGATGAAAGCAGTTCGGAGAGCTTTAAAAGAAGGAGAATTAAAATGAGAGGAGAATCGCCTTCCGCTCTCTCTCGTTCTCGTTTGTGTCATACATAACATTCGAATCATGTTTTTTTTTAATTTTTAAGTTAAACACTATTGAGATTAAATCGGATTTGATTACAACTCTTCGATGGGACCCTTAAAAGACACTGTTTTTAGACTTGCAGGAAATGTGTAGCTGATCCTGTTGTGTTACAATACGTTCTTGGAGATCTGATATCAGAAAAGCTTTTTTAAAAAACGGTTTCAAATCCAAATTATTATTTATTTGTTTGTTCATTTATTTGTTTCTCCAGGACATGGAAGATAGTGGGGACTCTGGCCTTATGAGTAGCTGTTTTGTGAAAGTACGTTATCTCTAAAAGATCAAACTGGAGAATTTAACATGTTTTACAGTATTTATTTATTGTATTGAAGATGGTTTCTTTAAAGGAGTTTCCTTTGCAATTCACACCAGAGTTTAATTCTTCCTGTTAATCCAAAATAAAAATGCAAACCTTCGTCATGAATCTGTTGGCTATAAATCTGTTAAGGTTAGGTGGGAAAGATCAGGTCCACACGCGAAGCTCCAATTAAACTGATTTATTTCTACTCGTGCCTACCCACAGGAATCTTCTCTAGTAAGGGTATGCATACACTAGGGCCGTGATAGCGAACCTATGGCACGCCTGCCAGAGGTGGCACGCAGAAACCTCCCTGTGGGCATGTGCGCTGTCGCCAGCTGCTCTTTTGGTTTTCAGTGCGCGCATGCCCGCTGGCCAGCTAGTACGCCGGAGCGCTGGAAACCCGAAGACCAGCTGGCTGGCATGTGCATGTGCACCGGGCAGCTGGTTTTTGGGTTTCCGGTGCGCGCATGCACGAATGGCGTTCCAGTTTGGGCACTCGGTGCCAAAAAGGTTTGCCGTCACTGTGCTAGGGGTTAGAGAAGGGTCAATGGAATTTAAGGAAGGTTGGATTCAGTTCACTTGTGGCGACGTAGGGATTCTAGGCTGATTCCTCTTTTAAACGCCAGCCCCAGCTTCTTCCCTTTTTTCTCTTACACTTAAATGATTTCCTGTACCTATAATCCTTTCATGAACAATCTTATGGTTGAGAAACAAAATACCTACCTTTTTATAAAGTTTATAAATTAAACTCTTCATTCAGAAAGAGTACATTCAAACAAAGATATCAGGGAGTCAAGAGAAGTCCTCTACCTGAACCGTTTCCTCATACTTTCCCATATTAATTATCATGGGCTGTGTTCTGCCCCAGCTACGGACCCCAAAGAACACAGCACACACAAAGCCTGTACAAAACTTAAATTTGCTAATATAACTCAGTCTTTTCCAAACAAAGGCTGTTAATAAACAGCCTACAAGAAACCAAAGATAAAGTAATCACAATCTTACTATGGTTGGCAGAAAGCCCAGAAGCAATTTACAGAGAATCCAGATGCGAAGGAGAGTGAACTAAAGTTGTTCCCTACAATTTACTTCAATTGGTGTTCCTCCTTAAATAGGCTAAGGGAGTGGCCAATTAGCCCCAAGCCTTATTCTCGAGGAGACCTCCTCCTGAGGAGCCACTCCTACCTTTTGGCAGCTCTGTGCGCCCGTGCATTGAGAAGAGGCTCCTCCTCTTTGTCCTCTTCACTTAAAGGAGCTTCTGGAGGTTCTGAAGGCCTTGGCTGAATCCCCACCTCTGGCACCACATCTTCTCCAGCCTCCTCATTGTCCGATTCGAGTGCCAGCTGCACAGGCTGCTGGCGTAGCACCACACCAGTCTCCTCGCTGTCAGAATCAGCTACAATCTGCACAGGCCGCTGACGGGTCACAATAGGCTGCTCTAGTTAGAAGCCTTTGACAAAACAAATAAAATAATTGACATTTGCTCCCTCCCGCATCCAATCTGTCATTTAAGCCAGCCGCATCATTTCATTGTTCATTGGTGATCTATAACTACCAGGATATGCAGAGATAATCTCTAGCCTTTCCCAATTCTCAAACAAGATCTGGGGTGGTTGTTCTCACCTAGGCCTCCCAAGATCAAGAAGCAGATTCCTTGTCCCGATAAAACATCTTTTATTTAGATTAAAGGGAAATTCCTCTCCAGCAAAGTCCCAGCAAACCGTCTTTCATGAGATTTCACAACTACAGACCGTTATCAGGCTTGGCGAGTGACTGTTGTGACCGAGGCCCACGTAGTGATTACCAAACACAGTTCAGTCCTGAACAAACTTATTTTATTAAAACAGCTGAGAATTAATTCATTCTCAGCTTAGTCTAAAACAAAATTCTTCGGCCTTATCACCAACCTTTGATGCCTTTGGCAATCTGCCAAAGGCTTTTCTTGGCAAAAACCTCACAAAGTTTAAGAGACGCTGACAAGAAGCACTGGAATCAACGTTGCTTTTCTACAAAGAACCCAACGGCTCGTTGCTGCTCTCTTAAGCCTTATGGGAGTGGCCAATCATCTTCTGGCCTTACTCCCGAGTCGTCCTTTTTGCTTCAGCTGCTCTTGCCTTCTGGCAGCTCTGCACATGCATGCACTAGAAACAGGCTCCTCCTGTTCCTCTGCCTCTCTGCTATCCACCTCTGGATGCTCCGGAGTCCGCGCATCGCTCCCAGATGGCCCTGGCTCCATCTCTGCCTCCAGCGCAGAGCCCTCATCTGGGCCTTCCCCTGACTCCAGGACTGGTCCATTGTCCTCTCCAGCCCTCTCCCTCACTGTCCGACTCCGCTGCCAAGTCCGCAGACTGCTGGCAGACCACAACAGTGGCCAGGCTGATATCTTCCAAATGCCACACTGTAGCAGCAATTGGCAAGAAGTCAGGAACAGATCTTCACCCTCATGAATTGAATGAATTGTCTCCTGCAAACTCCCCTCCCCATCACTCCTTTTTATTCCTTACGGGAGGGGCCATTCACTGTCCACCTGTGCCTTTACTCCCGTGTCGGCCCTTGTTTCTTAGCTGTTCCCTTCTCCTGGCAGCTCTGCGCATGCGCACATTGGGAACAGGCTCCAGCTGTTCTGCCCCACTGATACCCAACTCTGAAGGCAGCTGATAACTGTCGAATGGCTCTGGCCCCATCTCTGCCTCCGACATCAGAGCCTTCCCCAGACTCCAGGACTGGACCATGTTCCTCCCCAACCTCCTCACTGTCTGAGTCTGCCACCAGCTCCGTTGGCTGCCGGCGGGCCACAACAGTGGTTGTGGATTTGGGAGACAGTCTTAAACTTGCCGAGTATGGAGATCCCTGCACTAGAGGGACCAGATCTATGAAAGTGAGGATTGTGGTATGTTTAATATCTATCTATCTATCTATATATATAAAAGATCCCTCATCTACAATCCTGTAAAAAGGACTCTAGCAATTGAAGAATCTTGTAGTCATAAGCTGTATCTTAACGTCATAATCGAAAGGAGGAAAAAGTCCCAACATATTGGAAAGATGATAACTCAGGAAGTTATTGGAACAGACGTTGTAGAGAGGGTAGAAAATGGAAGATGGTGAACCCACAAAGAAATGGGAGACTGCAAACAATTTTTTCAAAGTAATGTGAATTGGGGACCTGGTGGCTCAGTGGTTAAGATGCTGAATTTTTCAATCGAAAGGTCGGCAGTTCAGTGGTTCGAATCCCTAGTGCCGCGTAATGGTCACCTGACCACGGAGACGTCTTCAGAGAGCACAGGCTTTGACATGGAGATTAGCACCACCCCCTAGAATCAGGAACGACTAACACATATGTGCGAGGGGAACCTTTACTTTTAATGTGACATTCTACATCAGGGGTGTCAAACAAAAGGTCCGGGGGCCGGATCTGACCCATAGGGTGCTTAGATCTGGCCCCCAGGGCCGGCCTGGAAACAGCAAAGGACTGGCCTGTTGTGCTTCTGCCAGCGAAAATGGAGCTTGGGAGGGCTCCATACAGCCTCCCCCAGCTCCATTTTCGCTGGCAGAGGTTGCAGGAGGCCATTGCAGCCGGAAACAAAGCTCAGGAGCCTGTTTCCGCTGGCAGAGGGCTTGGGCCACCACAGGTGCCCCCGACACAAATGATGTCAAGCTGGCCATGCCCACCCTGGCACGCCTACCCCGGCTCCCTGAGGTCAAACACAACCCTGAGGTGGCCCTCAGTCAATGAAATCGAGTTTGACACCCCTGTTCTACGTGGATGAGAAAAGGAAGAGACAGATTCTGCGTGAAAGAAAGGACTGTTAAGTCCGAAGATGTCCTGCTGGCTGTGTGAACTTGCCGTGCTCATTTCTGGATGCTTGCCATTGTCCATTGAATTAATTTGTCCACTGGGGGCTGTTGTTCCTAGGAAAAGAATTTGAGAAACAATCCTCCTAATCACTTGGCTATGATTCCAGCAGTTTTGTTTGAAGTTTTTCCCTTGCAACTGGTGTGTCGTATTTTGCCAAATTATTCATGTAGTCTGAAATTCTGTAGTGCGTGCTTGGCATGGAATGGAGCTCACCCCGGTCCCCCCTTACTGGTAATGTTCTCCCTTACCAGATGGGAGACAATGGAACACCCACTCAAAAAGCTTCCTGTCTCGTGAATCACCTCTTTTTTCTTCTGAATTACTTCGTGCAGCCAAAACCAAAGTAGAGGACACCCTCAAACAACATTCAAGGCGGGAAGGCAAATGCCCGTGAAAAACAATAGAATATGGTAGATAGGTAGAACTTCTCCTTAAAATAAAATTTCACTGAACTTAAGAGAATCTTGCAAGCTTAGGAAGATTCTCAAATAGTCACCCCATTCGGATTTTTCTGAAGTTTTGTACATTTTTTTTTGCCACTACGTGTTACTTTAAACATTCATGTGTATTCTCATGATATATAAGATGGCACACATAGCCATATCGGCGGGCATGCGAGCTCAGCTCCGCCAGCTCATTTTCGGGCCTTCTGAGCCCACCGGAAGTAGGGAAATGGGCTGTTTCCTGCCTCCGGAGGGCTTCAGGGTGGTGGTGGGGAAGGCCCGTTTTTCTCTCTCCCCAGGCTCCAGAGTCTTTCTAGGAGCTTGGGGAGGGCGAAAACGGCCTCCCCCCCCACAGGAGGCCACCGGAGGCCGGAAATGGCCCATTTCCCTACTTCCGGTTGGACCAGAAGGCCCATTTTTCTCTCTCTCCAGGCTCCAGAGCCTTTCTAGGACTGGAAGTCGGGAAACAGGCTGTTTCTGGCCTCCAGAGGGCCTCTGGGGGGCGGGGAAGGCTGTTTTCTTTTTTAAAAAAGATATTTACATTTGTTTATTCAATTTATATGGCTGCCCAACTTGCAATAACCAAAAATAATAACAAAACAAAACAATAACAAAAAATAAAAGCAAAACATACATTCCAAGCTATCATATACTTTCTGAAAGGGGAACATCTAACAATCCTAGCCCAAGTTACCTTGTCTGTTTCTAACTGTATATTTTATGCATCCATCCATTTATGTTCCTTGTTCCTGTGTTTTTCTGAAATGCATAGATACATTTAAATGCACAGCAATTGTACTTGGATGACTACAAATTTCATGATTTATAAATGTATGAAAGCAATAGCTATCTGATTATGGACTGTCACGGACAAGCAGGAGAGCAAAAGAGGAGCCAACGAGGAATCTGCGGGGCACTTCTTCACGCCTCTCCTTTCATTGCGGGCCGCAGCGAGAGCTGCAACGCGGGAATAATGTGGAACATGTGGATGGTGCTTGCCTTCGCCTTATTGGCCTGTATCTTGGGTGAGATGTTGAGCAGAAAAGTGAATTGCTGTCACAGAGAGGAGGGGGGGGGGGTTTCAACCTGTTTTCCAAAGCATCCGAAGGCCAGACAAGGAATAATGGATGGAAACTGATCAAGGAGAGATTCAACCTGGAAATAAGGAAAACTTTTCTGACAGTGAGAACAATCAACCAATGGAATTGACGTTGCCTTTGGAAGTGGTGGGAGCTTCACCACTGGAAGCTTTCAAGAAGAGACTGGACTGCCATCTGTCAAAAATGGTGTAGGGCAGGGGTGAAATGCTCCCAGTTTGGACTGAATCGCCTGATCCGGTAGCGATGGGGGCAGGTGGTCTGGAGAACCGGTAGCAAAAATCCCTGCCCCCCACCCATGCCCAGCTGAGCTGCGCACTCATCAGAGGCTTTTTTTTTAATTTTTAAAAGCATTTTTTCTACAACCTCTTCAGCGGAAAAAATGCTTTTAAAAGTAAAAAAAAAAAGCCTCTGATGATAGCGTGGCTCAGCTGGGATCGTCAGAGGCTTTTAAAAGCATTTTTTCTACAACCTCTTCGGCTGAAAAAATGCTTTTAAAAGTAAAAAAAAAGCCTCTGATGATCGCGCGGCTCAGCTGGGATCGTCAGAAGCTTTTAAAACCATTTTTTCTACAACCTCTTCGGCCGAAGAGGTTATAGAAAAAATGGTTTTAAAAGTTTTTTTTTAAAAAAAAAGTTGGCCACGCCCACTCAGTCATGTTACCACCACCCCCACCAAGCCACGCCCACAGAACCGGTAGTAACAAATTTTACATTTCACCACTGGTCTAGGGTCTCCTGCTTGAGCAGGGGGTTGGACTAGATGACCTCAAAGGATCTTTCCAACTCTGTTATTCTGTTATAAGCAATTGTGGGAAACTTTAGAACAAATTTTGCATCCTCGGTTTCCTAAATATAATGAAGATCTGTCTTGCGTTCCAAATTTAAGCTAAACGCGATAAAAAGAACTTTTAAGTTGGATACTTGCACTACTTTCAGTTGGAGATACCAAAGAGTAAACAGCTGGGTGACTACAAATTTCATGATTCGGATTCAGATAAACTCAAAGAACAAACCATACAACTGACTTCATTCTGCGAAAAAAAGCAGGTTGATTAAACAGGGTTTTATTGAGAGTTTTGAACCCAACTAGTAGACTGCAAGTCTGTTTACCTGTTATCAAGTAAAAAATGGCTTAACATGAAACATTTCTCCACAGAAATGTCACACAGATGTTCCTTCTTCCCCCTTACTCTTAAAAGATCCACGAGATCTTGATGGACAAATGCAGCCAAGATGGCCTTTTGAGGGAAAAAGGTGGAGGGCCTTCTGATATCCATTCGAATGTAGATTCCTTTTCTTGTTACTCACTTTCCACAAATGTTTGTGGGTTTTGCATTTGATGCCCGTTGACCCTTGAAGGACTTTCCTATCATCGGTTGTTTTGCTAGGAAGATACCGTGCTCAGTCCCGATTGTTAGGTGGGCCTTCAGGACTCCTTAAGAATTCTTACTACCTTGTTTTATTTTAACTATCTTGTTATTTTCACTACATTCTGAGGTGGTTCTTTGTTTATTTTGCCCATCCCATAGGTTGGTATCTGCCGACAAAGGCCTCATGCTGACTTCCTCTTGCATATAATTGGTTTTTGCCTTGTTCAGGAGCTCGAATTGAGAGCTAATGTTTAGGATAGACCTTAAATCACAGTTTGTTGATATTTTTAAAGGGCTGGGTCTCTCCTGTGTTCTTCATCGATTGAACTTTGTTTTTTGTTATTCCTACTATCCTTTCATCCTTTCAAGTGTTTTCCTAGCCTCAATGTGACCATCTCAAACATTCGGGAGACATTCCTCTGTTATATACTCATTGGATAGCCATCCGTAAAAATGCCTTCAAGACTCTGTGCTTAGCAGTAATGAAGCTTCCGTGCGTGTGTCCAATCCAGGAATCCTCGACTTGCGACCACAATTGAGGCCAAAATTTCTGTGGTTAAAGTGAGACGTTTGTTAATTGAGCTTTGCCCCATTTTACGGCTTTTCTTCCCGCAGTTGTTAAGTGAATCACTGCAGTTGATGAGTCAGTAACCTGGTTGTTAAGTGAATCACTGGGGCTTCGGCAACATTCGGTGTATCAGACGCAACACATTTTTCACCCACTTTTGTGTGTGTGTGTGTGGGGAGTGTGTCTTATTCTCAGAAAAGTACGCTTTATTTGTTATCTAAACAATTGTAACCAGACAATGCATTTCCCCCCTTTATTGGAAGTTCTGACAGAAAGTCACTTGAAGAGACTAGAAGCATTTGAAATGTGGATTTACAGACGGCTGTTACATATAAGCTGGGTTGACAAAATCAGAAATGAGGAGAGGGATAAGCCACCTGGGAAAATCAAGGGAAGTCAGCAGAACCATAAAAAAGCAAAAGTTTGAATATATCGGACATGTGATGGAGAAAACTCAGCAGCACTTTTTCATGCGGCTGTTGATGAAAATAGGATTGCCAACATGATTCCCGATGTCCGATGACGGATATGGCACAAGAAGAAGAAGATTGGAAGTTCTATTGTCATTTGGGAGAAAGTAATGAACAACAGTGGGGTTTTTTTTTTTACATTTTTGTTTATCTAATTAGCTTATTGCTTTACGTGTTGTTGTTAGTTGCGAAGTCGTGTCCAACCCATCGCAACCCCATGGACAACGTTCCTCCAGGCCTTCCTGTCCTCTACCATTTCCCGGAGTCCATTTAAGCTCACGCCGACTGCTTCACTGACTCCATCCAGCCACCTCGTTCTCTGTTGTCCCCTTCTTCTTTTGCCCTCCATCGTTCCCAGCATGAGGCTCTTCTCCAGTGAGTCCTTCCTTCTCATTAGGTGGTCGAAGTATTTGAGTTTCATCTTCAGGATCTGGCCTTCTAAAGAGCAGTCAGGGTTGATCTCCTCTAGGACTGACCGGTTGGATCGCCTTGTAGTCCAAGGGACTCGCAGGAGTCTTCTCCAGCACCAGAGTTCAAAGGCCTCAATTCTTTGGCACTCAGCCTTCCCTATGGTCCAACTTTCCCAGCCATACATTGCAACTGGGAAAACCATCGCCTTGACTATACGCACTTTTGTTGGCACGGTGAGGTCTCTGCTTTTTTAGTATGCTGTCTAACTTTGCCATAGCTTTCCTCCCCAGGAGCAAGCGTCTTTTAATTTCTTGGCTGCAGTCCCCATCTGCGGTGATCTTGGAGCCCAGGAAGATAAAATCTGTCACTACCTCATTTCTTCCCCATCTATTTGCCAGGAATTGAGAGGGCCGGGAGCCATGATCTTAGTTTTCTTAATGTTGAGTTTCAAGCCAACTTTTGCACTCTCCTCCTTCACCCGCATCAAGAGGCTCTTTAGTTGCCTGGTGGCTCAGCAGACTAAAAGCATTGTGATTAACACCAGCTGTCTGCAATTACTGTAGGTTCGAATCTCACCAGGCTCAAGGTTGACTCAGCCTTCCATCCTTTCTAAGGTAGGTAAAATGAGGACCCAGTTTGTGGGGGCAATAAGCTGATTTTGTATAAATATACAAAAGTATGAAGGCTATTGCTTAACGCATTGTAAGACGCCCTGAGTCTCCGGAGAAGGGCGGCATATAAATCAAATTTTAAAAAAAGTTCCTCTTCGCTTTCTGCCATTAGAGTGGTATCATCTGCATATCTTGCTTTACGTACATTGTTTCTAAGCTGAGGTAGCTTGGTCGGTTCCAGTTTATACATTGTGCTCTTCAAGGTTGAACAACTTTTGTACTCTTAAGCATTTACTCTCACATATATTCTCATTTAAGAACTACAGATGACACGATAGTTGTCTTCTGGTACTTGAGAGATACTTGAAAGTTGACTTATTGCCCAAAGCACCAGAGGCTAAGACAAGAAGTAATGGGTGGAAGATCTTAAAAGAGAGATCCAACCT
This sequence comes from Pantherophis guttatus, assembly GCF_029531705.1. The sequence continues at coordinate 5,171,280 of NW_026844029.1, read as the reverse complement.
CAAACTAAGGAGATCTTAATGGGGGGCTTATTTCTGGGGTACGGCATACATTACAAGCATCCTGAAAAATCATGCCAGGGCTAATTTTCCAGCTGGGTCTTATTTTTCTGGAAACTTGGTAGATAGATTAGGTAGGTAGGTAGGTAGGTAGGTAGGTAGGTAGGTAGGTAGGTAGATGATAGATCATCCAGTTGGGCCTTATTTTTGTGGAAACTTGGTAGATAGATAGATAGATAGATAGATAGATAGATAGATAGATAGATAGATAGAGGCAGACAGACAGACAGATAGATAACTACAGACATATATATACATTTATTTTTTAAAAGGAAAATAATGATTAAAGCAAATTCAGGAATTAGGCCAAATAAAATAATTAAAATGTATTGTTGATGAAACAAACCTTTCAGTATCGCAGCATTTTTTTAAAAAAAAAGGCTCGTGATGGAGAACGTTAATGCCAAAAAAAGGGGAAAAATTCCAAAGTTCTCTAGCGATTCCACTGATAACGTCATTGTAAGAACACTGTAACTTTACTGGCACAGCTCTTCCTAATTTTTGCCTGCAAAAAGACTAAAACAAAAAGTAAAACGGAACGGCAGAGTGTCCAAAACCTCAACCAGTGTTTTGTTATTCACGTTGCCAACTTTTCATTTGGAGGAAGTCAAGTCTGCATAACGGAACACAGAGTGTTAGAGGGCCGGAGGAGGTTCATAGGCTCCCAAGCATTTATGAAGAACGCCTTTCCTTCCCAAAATTGATCTGCATTTTTCCTCTAAATACATAAACCTAAAGGAAGAGAAAAGGATTACAGATTAACAGAGTTGGAAGGAACCTTGTAGGCCATCCAGTCCAACTCCCTACCCAAGCAGGAGACCCTACACCATTTCCGACAAATGGCAGTCCAGTCTCTTCTTAGAAATTGGGTTGGAGCATTCACAACTTCTGGAGGCAAGTTGTTCCACTGGTTAATGGTTCTCACTGTCAGGAAATTCCTCCTTAGTTCTAAATTGCTTCTCTCCTTGATGAGTTTCCATCCATTGCTTCTTGTCCTGCCCTCAGGTGCTTTGGAGAATAGTTTGACTCCCTCTTCTTTGTGGCAGCCCCTGAGATATTGGAACACAGCTATCATGTCTCCCCTAATCCTTCTTTTCATCAGACTAGACGTACCCAGTTCCAGCAACTGTTCTTTATATTTTTAGCCTCCAATCCTCTAATCTCCCAGAAAGCAACACAGAGTTGCAGTTTGTCAGCAGAAAAAGGGCCCAAGAACTTGTGAATGAGATTTCACAGAACCTAGGGCTGTAGAACAACTAAGTTTACATAGGTAAAACCTGGCTAAAATCAGGACTGTGGTTTCAGGGAAGCAATGATATTGCTGTCGATTGCCTATGGGTTTCACTTCCTTGAGTGAAGACACCGTACTTCTCCCCCGCTTCCCACCTATCAGTCGATTTTATCGCTAGGCAAAGAAGCAGTTGCAAAATCAAAGCAGGCTTGGCTGTAGTAGAGTCCCAAGAGCCATGCCTGGCTTCACATGACCTAATAAATCCTGAACACCAGGGCTGGAGATCGTCCAATCGTTCAGCTAGCTTAAAACGAAACTAGCTAAATTATGTGATGGCCAGTACAGTAATGGGAGAGAACACGAGGTCTTCTACCAAATGGATGTGAGGGAAGAACAAGAGCTTTTAGCTTCTGGTTTCTATTTTTGGAAGTTGTTTGCACAGGTGAAGGAAAGTATGTAATGTATGGAATTGCATCATCGTAGAAACCACCCAGTAGAGTCAAACTTTGCAACACCTTGATTGCCGGGTAGATCCTAGAGAGAGAATGTCAAGAGGAAAGTGTCAACATCCAAGTAAGTAAGGGTAGACCGTATCATGAACTGGCTATTCAACACCTCCCAAATACAGAGACACAGACCAGTAAGAACATGTTTTGTTGGTATACAGGAGTGACAGGCAAGATAATTGAGCCTGATTGGTGGTGGGTTGCCCCCGGTTCGGTCCGGTTCTTGCGAACTGGTAGTAAAACCAGCAGGAGGCTCCGCCCACCAGCCCGGATGTCATTATAGACCAGGGGTCGGCAACCTTGTTTGTTTGTGTTTTGTTTTTGTTTTTATTAAATTTGTATACCGCCCTACTCCCGAAGGACTCAGGGCGGTGAACAGGCACAAAATAAAATACATAGATACAAAAGTTAGAAACATAATTAAAACCAGATTAAATAATTTAGCCCGAGACAATTAAAAATCCCAATAATTTAAAACAGATTAAAATTTCGATTTAAAAGAATTTTAAAACAGGGGAGAACCTTAAACCCTCAAAGAGCCACAAAGGTCCTAACGGGAAGCCACCCACCCCCCCGGTTCAATTCTGGAGCCGGCCAGAAGTCCGGTTCCCCCACCATAGAGTCTCCTCCTAGTGCGGCATCCTTTTTCCACTACCTGTCCTAACCAAAAGCCCTATCAATTGTGGAGCTGACCAGAAAACCCGCCCCTTGCCATAGAGTCTCCTGGGACGCCATGCTTTCCTCCCCTTAACCGGAAGCTCCTCTCCAAATTGTGGCGCCAACCAGCGACAGGGAGCTGCAGCAGAGGGATGAAAGAGCCACATGCGGCTCCAGAGCCACAAGTTGCTGACCCCTGTTATAGACGATCTGTGCATGTATGCGCGTGTGCTCCTGTTGCGAACCGGTAGTAAAAGTAAGTAGAACCCACCCCGATCCTGATGTTGGTAATGCATTCAATGACTACAAGCATGAGATAACTCTATATTACAACGGAGGAAAGATTTAGAAAGATGCTGGGAGGCGTCCGATCCTTCCAGTGGTTTCGGATTCAGGATTTGTCATTTACCTGTCACTTTTGATGAGTTGCTTGACAAGCTTTCGTTCAGTACAAGGCTTCGTATCTCCTTGTTTGTTCATAAATACCGTAGGATTAAACTTTCTGCACACATGAAAACATTGGTTTATGTATTTTGAAGTGAAAGTGAGCCGGTGGAAAAACAGGTCTGGCAGTGGCTTTCCCAGGAAACTATAATTGTCAAAGGGGTTTTAGTTTCAATGTTTTAAATTTTTGGGCCACAGTTATTTAATTCTTTTAATAATTTTAAATTTTGTATTGATACGTGTTTTAGTTCTGGCTGTGCAAGAGGACCGATCCCTGCGGCACTCCACAAATGAGAGGCCTCGAGGTCGACCTCTGCCCCCCTGCCAACACAAACTGCGACCGGTCGGAGAGAAAGGAGGAGAACCACCGCAACACGGTGCCTCCCACCCCCAACTCTTCCAGCCGGTGCAGCATGATACCATGGTCGATGGTATCAAAAGCCGCTGAGAGGTCTAACAGGACCAGAACAGAGGAACAACCCCTGTCCCGAGCCCTCCAGAGATCATCAACCAACGCGACCAATGCCGTTTCTGTGCTGTGCCCAGACCTGAAACCCGACTGGAACGGATCTAGATAAGATGTTTCCTCCAGGAATTGCGGAAACTGTCGTGCGACCACACTCTCAACAACCTTCGCCATAAAGCGAAGGTTGGAGACAGGACGATAGTTGGCCAATATTGCCGGATCCAGGGACGGCTTCTTGAGGAGAGGCCTCACCACCACCTCTTTCAAGGCGGTGGGGAAGTAACCCTCACTCAACGAAGCGTTGATAACACCCTGGAGCCAGCCTCGTGTAACCTCCCGGGAAGCCAGTACCAACCAGGAGGGACACGGGTCCAGTAAACATGTGGCCGCACTAAGTCTCCCCAAAATCCTGTCCACATCATCAGGAGTCACAGCATCAAACTCCTCCCAGATAACATTCTCAAGACTATTCCTCGTCACCCTGCCCTGATCTACCCAGTCAGAGTCCAAATCCCCCCGGATCTGGGCGATTTTGTCATACAGGTATTGTCCGAAATCCTCCGCCCTGCCTTCTAAGGGATCCTCCCGCACTCCTGGATGGAGCAGGGCGCGGGTCACCCTAAACAGGGCAGCCGGACGATTCCCTGATGACGCAATAGAGGCGGAAAAGTAGTTAGACTTTGCCGTCTCTATCGCCACTAGGTAGGCCTTAATATGCGACCTTACCAGTGTTCGATCAGATTCAGCGAGACTGGCCCTCCAACCGCTCTCCAGGCGTCTTTTCCGGCGCTTCATTTCCCTCAGCTCCTCAGTAAACCAAGGAGCCGCACGGGATCGGCATCGGGTCAGAGGCCGCAAAGGCACAACTCGGTCCAAGGCCCCACCAGCCGCCCGATCCCAGGCGGCTACCAGGTCCTCGGCCGAGTCATGTGCTAGATCCTCAGGAAATGGCCCAAGCTCCGTCTGGAACCTATCAGGATCCATCAGGCGCCTGGGGTGGATCCATCTAATTGGATCCACCTCCCTGCGGCGAGGGGTCGCGGTTCGAAGATCTAGGCGAAGGAGTGAGTGGTCAGACCATGACAAGGGTTCCATGTCTATATCCCCTATAACAAGACCACTCAACCACTGGCCAGAGACAAAAATCAGATCCAGAGTGTGACCTCCCCTGTGAGTAGGGCCATGAACTAACTGGGTCAGGTCCATGGCCGTCATGGAAGCCATGAACTCCCGAGCCACCTCAGACGTTTCACCGACGGATGGCAAGTTGAAATCACCCATGACTAAAAGCCTGGGTGTATCTACTGCCACCGTGGCTATCACGTCGAGTAGCTCAGGTAGGGCTGTTGCCACGCGGCAGGGAGCCAGGTACGTAAGCAACAAGCCCATCTGAACCCCACGGCCCCACCTCACAAGGAGGGACTCACATCCGGCTATCTGAGGCACAGTGGTCTCCCTCGGACCCAGATCCTCGTTAATAATAACCGCCACCCCCCCCGCCCCTCCCCTGAGCCCTCGGCTGATGGAATGCTCTGAAGCCTGGTGGGCACATTTCAACCAGAGGGACGCCACCCTCCGGGCCCAACCAGGTCTCCGTAATACCCGCCAGGTCCGCTCCTCCCTCTTGTATAAGATCGTGAATGAGGGGGGCCTTATTGACCACGGACCTGGCATTGCACAGCATCAGCCGAAGGCCCAGCTCCTGAGTATCTAAGCCACCTAGTATCCGAGCAGAGCCTTGGGGACCGGGGCAAGCAATTGCTCTCAGACAGCAAGTGCGAGCCCCCAGCACCTGATGTGGTCCCCTGCTCCCGCCATATCTGCCCCTCCCATTCACCGTGCCGATGGTACAGCCCTCATAGATATCGTCCCCCATCCCTTTCCCAATCCCTCGTCCGGTGCCCCCCGGATCGTTACCCTGTGCCGGGCACGGCTCTGACCCTGGTGGATTTCCCCCCCAATCCGCCTTAGTCGTCTTCCCAATATCTTTAAAAGAATAATTACAACCCCCTCCCCCAGAACCCCTTAAAATCTTTAAAAATTTCCCTAAAAAGCCCCATAAATTCTTCCTTGCTCCATGCCATCTCTCCGGACTCCAAAGTCCGTCATCGAGATAGGCCCTCGATAATGTGGGGGGCCAAATCTGCGAGAGGGGAGAATCTCGCAGGGCGAGGAGTTCCGACACCGAATACATATAGCTATCAAGGGGAAACAGTCCAAGGGTGGGGGACCACTGATGTTATAAGCGTAGGGAAAATTCCAGTCCATGGTCAGGCTGCCAAGCTCCACTGTCCTCTCACGACAGTGGCTAAGGAGGTGCATATCATTCGACCCCGAAAGTTTCCAGGGTGGCCGTCTCTCACCAGGCCAATCCATGGGGACTTTGATAGAAAGCTCAAGGGTGAGGATAGCCATATTCCGCCTCCTCGGCCCCATGTCCATAGAACCAGTATCCCTCCTGGGATTAGCAGCATCAGGGAATCCAATATCCAGCTCAAAGGAGGTTTAAGTTCGTAAATGTTCGTCAGAAAAGTTCTACATGGTAGGGAATCCAGACAGGCCAGATGGAAATGGGAAAAAATTAGGAGTAGTTCAGCAGGCCAAGATGGATGGGAAGCTATGATCGTAGTAGGCCAATAGGCCAAAGCTCAGTCTGAAGGAAGGAGGGGGGGGATTCAAACCGCATAAGTTTGTAGTCATTTTCCAGCCCCAATAACCCTCAACCTTCCATTCTAGAGGGTAAAGCTCCCCAGATACGGAGGATCCCGGACCTGCGCGCTTTCCGCCGTGCCATCAAAACATTTCTTTTCCAGCAGGCCGGCCTGGCCTAACCTCTCTTTTAAACTGTTTTTTAAAATTTTTTAAATTTTAAATTTGTCTTATGAATTTGGGGTGTTTTAAATTTCATTTTCCGGGCCAATTATTTAATTGTATTTTAATGGTTTTTTAACATTTGTATTATATGTATTTTATTTGACTGTTCACCGCCCTGAGTCCTTCAGGAGTAGCGGGGTATACAAATTCAATAAATAATAATAATTATTATTATTTTTAAAAAAATTGTATTCATTTTATGTATTCAATTCATATATTATCTAATATATATATATATATATCTCAAATCACCACTTTCAGGCTTTATCAGACATTTTGTGTTGTCTGTTCTGAGACTTATGGGAGACTGGGATAGTACTATTTCTGTCTTATGAGACTTCTTCAGCCAGCCACACCCATATTTTATGACTCCTCCCTGTAAAGGTCAAATATTTATTTTTATTTTGTTCTTTTTAATTCATAGGTTCAAATGCATAATACTTTTCTTGTCAGGGTTTTTTCCTATGTAGCTCAAGATCTTTGTGTGTGTGTGTGTGTGTGTGTGTGTGTGTGTGTGTGTGTGTGTACACACACACACACACATATATACTCGACAAATAAATAAAATAAATAAAATAAATAAATAAAATCAGGACTGTGGTTTCAGGGAAGCAATGATATTGCTGTCGATTGCCTATGGGTTTCACTTCCTTGAGTGAGGACACCGTACTTCTCCCCCGCTTCCCACCTATCAGTCGATTTTATCGCTAGGCAAAGAAGCAGTTGCAAAATCAAAGCAGGCTTGGCTGTAGTAGAGTCCCAAGAGCCATGCCTGGCTTCACATAATTTGCCACGCATGGCTTCACATGACCTAATAAATCCTGAACAACACCAGGGCTGGAGATCGTCCAATCGTTCAGCTAGCTTAAAACGAAATTAGCTAAATTATGTGATGGCCAATACAGTAATGGGAGATAACACGAGGTCTTCTACCAAATGGATGTGAGGGAAGAACAAGAGCTTTTAGCTTCTGGTTTCTATTTTTGGAAGTTGTTTGCACAAGTGAAGGAAAGTATGTAATGTATGGAATTGCATCATCGTAGAAACCACCCAGTAGAGTCAAACTTTGCAACACCTTGATTGCCGGGTAGATCCTAGAGAGAGGATGTCAAGACGAAAGTGTCAACATCCAAGTAAGTAAGGGTAGAACGTATCATGAACTGGCCATTCAACACCTCCCAAATACAGAGACACAGACCAGTAAGAACATGTTTTGTTAGTATACAGAAGTGACTGGCAAGATAATTGATCCTGATCGGTGGTGGGTTGCCCCCGGTTCGGTCCGGTTCTTGCGAACCGGTAGTAAAACCAGCAGGAGGCTCCGCCCACCCGCCCGGATGTCATTATAGACCAGGGGTCGGCAACCTTGTTTGTTTGTTTGTTTTTGTTTTTATTAAATTTATATACCGCCCTACTCCCGAAGGACTCAGGGCGGTGAACAGGCACAAAATAAAATACATAGATACAAAAGTTAGAAACATAATTAAAACCAGATTAAATAATTTAGCCCGAGACAATTAAAAATCCCAATAATTTAAAACAGATTAAAATTTCGATTTAAAAGAATTTTAAAACAGGGGAGAACCTTAAACCCTCAAAGAGCCACAAAGGTCCTAACGGGAAGCCACCCACCCCCCCGGTTCAATTCTGGAGCCGGCCAGAAGTCCGGTTCCCCCACCATAGAGTCTCCTCCTAGTGCGGCATCCTTTTTCCACTACCTGTCCTAACCAAAAGCCCTATCAATTGTGGAGCTGACCAGAAAACCCGCCCCTTGCCATAGAGTCTCCTGGGACGCCATGCTTTCCTCCCCTTAACCGGAAGCTCCTCTCCAAATTGTGGCGCCAACCAGCGACAGGGAGCTGCAGCAGAGGGATGAAAGAGCCACATGCGGCTCCAGAGCCACAAGTTGCTGACCCCTGTTATAGACGATCTGTGCATGTATGCGCGTGTGCTCCTGTTGCGAACCGGTAGTAAAAGTAAGTAGAACCCACCCCGATCCTGATGTTGGTAATGCATTCAATGACTACAAGCATGAGATAACTCTATATTACAACGGAGGAAAGATTTAGAAAGATGCTGGGAGGCGTCCGATCCTTCCAGTGGTTTCGGATTCAGGATTTGTCATTTACCTGTCACTTTTGATGAGTTGCTTGACAAGCTTTCGTTCAGTACAAGGCTTCGTATCTCCTTGTTTGTTCATAAATACCGTAGGATTAAACTTTCTGCACACATGAAAACATTGGTTTATGTATTTTGAAGTGAAAGTGAGCCGGTGGAAAAACAGGTCTGGCAGTGGCTTTCCCAGGAAACTATAATTGTCAAAGGGGTTTTAGTTTCAATGTTTTAAATTTTTGGGCCACAGTTATTTAATTCTTTTAATAATTTTAAATTTTGTATTGATACGTGTTTTAGTTCTGGCTGTGCACCGCCCTGAGTCCACTTGGAGAAGGGCGGGATATAAATTGAATAAAATAAAATAAATAAAATAAATAATTCTCTCTCCCCCCCCCATCTTCAACTTACTCCTTTCCCCCCTTCCACACTGGGATCTCCCCCCCCCTCCCCCCGTTTAAGGTCAGCATTCAGCTTCAGGGCCATTACATCTTCATTTGTAATTCAAGAAGCTTAGAAGATGGTTCCTTAGGAGCACAACATAGAGCCCCTTTCAGGGGTGAAATCCAGCAGGTTCTGACAGGTTCGGGAGAACCGGTAGCGGAAATTTTGAGTAGTTCGGAGAACCGGCAAATATCACCTCTGGCTGGCCCAAGAGTGAGATGGAAAGGAGATTTTGCAATATCCTTCCCCCAGGAGTGGGGAGGGAATGGGGATTTTGCAGTATCCTTCCCCTGGAGTTGGGTGGGAATGGAGATTTTGCAGTATCCTTCCCCTGCCACGCCCACCAAGCCACGCCACGCCCACCAAGCCACGCCCATAGAACCGGTAGTAAAATAATTTGGATTTCACCACTGGCCCCTTTCTATGATAGGCATTCTTAAATCTTACTCCAGAATAAGGGGTAAGGTATTGTAGGAAGTTAGCACCCACCCCTCTCCTAGAAAAATGAAATATTTTAGGAAATGTTAAAAAGGAAGAGTATTATACCAGGGGTGGGTTCTAAAATATTTTACTACCGGTTCTGTGGGCGTGGCTTATTTTGTGGGGGTAATGTGACTGGGTGGGTGTGGCCAACTTTTTTTTTTTTTTTACTTTTAAAAGCATTATTTCTACAACCTTAAGAGATTGCAGAAAAAAAATGCTTTTAGAAGCCCCTGACGATCAGGCAAGTCAGCTGGGATCGCCAGAGGCTTTTAAAGGGATTTTTTTCCCCCTACAACTTCCTCGGCTGGAGAGATTGCAGGAAAACATGCTTTTAGAAGCCTCTGAAGATCCCAGCTGAGCCGTGCGATCATCAGAGGCTTTTTTTTTTTTTTACTTTTAAAAGCATTTTTTCAGCCGAAGAGGTTGTAGAAAAAATGCTTTTAAAAGTTAAAAAAAAAAAAGCCTCTGTTGAGGTGGGCGGGGTAAGCAAGCAGCGACTGGGCTGGGGACCGGTTTGGGGGCGTGGCCAGCCAATGTTATTACCGGTTCTCCGAACTACTAAATTTTTTTACTACCGGTTCTTGCGAACCAGTGCGAACCGGGAGCAACCCACCACTGTATTATATTATAATACACTGTATTATACGAAAATACGGAGAATTCAAGACCTCGGTGCCTTCCGCCGTGCCCTGAAGACCTTCCTTTTTCAGCAAGCCGGGCTGGCTTAATGCTTTTTAAATGTTTTTAATATGTTTTGTTATTGTTTTTTAACTTTGGGGCCAAATTTATATATATCTTTTTAAATTGCTTTTAATGTTTGTATTTATGTTTTTTACTTTGGCTGTACACCACCCTGAGTCCTTCAGGAGAAGGGCAGTCTATAAATTTAATAATAAATAAAATAAATAAATAAATAAATACCTTCCTGGATGAGAAAAGGAGAAACATGTTCTTGGAAAGTGGCCCCCACCTTTGTTAATAGCCCCAGAAAGACAAAAGACATTTTATCTACAACACAAAAGACCTTCAGCTCCAGGGTGATGGGATTGTTCTGTCCCCAACTACACGCACACACACCAACAGATGTTCAAGAGTTAAAGACCAAACCAGCCGGCAAAATCCTTTTCCTTATGATAATGGAACTTGGCAACAACCTAGTGGCTGCCTGCCAAGAGTTTATTATTTACGAAGAGGAGAGATAACTTCTCCCCACTCCTGGTACATCAAAAGAAACAGCTCAATAATTACGGAGTCAATCAAGTCCAGAGATAATCCAGCAAAGTCTGTAGCAAAAAGTCCGGCAATGCAGAATGGCATGGAAGCTTTCAGCTTTGTTCGTCACAAGGTTTGACTGGCCACCATGCTCCCTTTTATATCCTGTGGGGTGTGGTCCAGTGACTCAGCCTAATCTTTGGCATGCCTTTTCTTCTGTTGCGCGCGCTTAACTCTGCGATGCTGCCGAGGATCCAGCCAAGACTCATTACCCTCATCACTGTCCATCTGTGGCTGCGTGGACGTGCTTGGCCCTGGCCCTATATCTTGCCCTTCAGCGGACACCGAAGGCATTGCCAGAGAGGAGGGTCCTGGAGAGGGAGGCCTTGCCAACTCCTCTCCTTCAGTCTCAGAGTCCTCTCCTGCCGATGACACAAGCTCAGGTAACGGAGCCACAACAGGGATTAAGACATGGCCCTCAGGAGGTGATAGGATTAACCCTCTACCCATTTTACCACATGGCATCTGGGAAGGTTACATCACCCAGCAAGGCTCAACCAAGCCTGGGACTCAGGACAGCCTACAGAGTTGCCCCTGCATCGGCCCATGGGAGTCTGACAACCAATCAGAACATAAGCTCAAATTCAAAGCCCAACAGAGGGCATAAAACCCAGGCACTCTCAGCATCTCTTCCCTTTGCTGCTCAGGATCTCAAGCCATGTAATCCTATTCATCAATAAACCTTCTTTCCAAGCAACTTCCATGAATCCAGTGTCTTTTCCCCCCACTTGGAACTGAACCCAGAAGGGTATTTCCTCCGACGGTATCAAACATAAGAGGCAAGGATAATTTTATAACATTTGTGCTCATGGAATGGAATGCACTTCCATCGGGACTGAAAAATTGTGCATGTGTGTAAGAGAATTTTATCCCAACGTGGATCTTATTAAACCATGAAAGGCATCGAGAGGACTTCAAAAAAAAAAAAAGTTGTTTTGAGTTCTAAATCACGAAGATTGTTACAGCTTTGTGAGTTGGAATCATAATCTCAAACAAGGCCGAAATTTGTTCTTTCTGTGCCCTTTTAAAAAGGCAAATACTGTATCGCAAATACTAATAACATTCATTTAAAACATGAAAAACAAGTCGGAATGTCATGAATCTATGCATCTGTTTATGATCTACAAACATCTCAACTCGTATAAAAGATACTACAGTACAATCTTCCACTTAACCACTGAAGTTGTTTATTTATTGGATTTATTCCCTTCTCTTCTTTATTTTATATAACACAAAAGGGAGTACACAATGTTCCTCCTAAAATAACAGTTCCACCAGTTAGGTTGCCCGGGCAGAGAATGTCCAAATTTACTTAGCTTTTATGCCTAAGAAAGGATTTGAATGCACATGACTGAATCCCATTTGCAGCCTAAATACTATAGCCTGTTGTTACCTCACAATGCGAATTTAAACTGAAATAGGTGAAAAGGTGCCTGTCTTTAGACAAATGTGCTTTGGGTTTCTAATCCTCGATGAGTTATGACAAATATTTAAAACAAAAGCTTGTTTTTGTTCCTATGTTTGAATTTATGATTCAGCCAGAGGTTTAGACTGGATTTTGCCTTTTTGTACACTTATTAAGTCCTTCTCAAGGATCTGGACTAGGCAGATGTGGATGTTTGATGCTTTTAAATTGTCTGAATAACAATAACAATAATAACAATAATGATAATGATATACAAAAATCCACAGACAATCCAAACTGCCGACTTTGCAACAACAAAGTCGAAACTGTTTCACATTTAATATGTGAATGCAGCAAAATCGCACAAACTGATTACAAAGCTAGACACGACCGAGTTGCTAAATTAATCCACTGGTCATTATGTAAAAAATATGACTTTCCTGTATCCAAAAAGTGGAAAAAGTTATAGAAAATGAGAAGGTGAAGATCTTGTGGGACTTTCGAATACAGACGGATCGTCACTTGGAACACAACACGCCAGATATCACAGTTGTCGAAAACCGAAACGTACAATTTATTGACATTGTGGTACCAAGGAGATGACAGAGTCAAAGAAAAAGAACTGGAAAAAATCACGAAATATCATGGCCAGGTCGCGATATTTCGTTATTTTTTTCCAGTTCTTTGTCTTCGACTCTGGTACCGCGATATCAATAAATTGTATGTGTCAGATGTAAATGCCTTATTCTCTAATGTGTAAATAGTGTACAAACAGGGTATTAGGGGTTAACTTATTCTTCACTTCTTAATGTATTCATAATTCACCACTCCCACATATAGCTCCACCCATTGTATATATAAGGAGCTACCTACACCCTTTCCCTTGCTTCTATCTGTGAATATTCAGTGAATATAGAATGCCTATTGTAAATAAAAGAATATATAGTTAAACCTTTAACTCTTGCTAATCTTATTGAGTCTGATCCAGAAAATATTGCAACAGTATGTTTCAGTTTTCGACAACTGTGATATCTGGTGTGTTGTGTGCCAAATGACGATCTGTCTGTATTCGAAAGTCCCACAAGATCTTCACCTTCTTATTTTTGACAACTCCTCCTTCTTCTTTTTAAAAGTCAATTGCAAACCTTTATCAAAATTGCTAGTTTGATTTGTTTCTTCTGTGATGAAGTAACAGCTGTCCACAGTCAAGGGGAGATGAGGAGAAATTAGGTACTGGGGTGGGGTGGGGGCACCACTATTAATTTCTGTAATGACGATTAAATTAAGCAAACAAAAAATAGAAAAAGAAGAGAAGCAATACGGGTTTTCAAGAAAAGATTCAACAACACTTTGTGCAAGATAATATAAGGGGAAAGGGCCTATTCAGCCTCCTGCACCACGGGGGGGAGGCGTATTCACCCTCCTCAGGCTATGGAGGCTTTCCTCAAGCCTCCAGGAGGGTGAAAACGGCCTCCCTTGGGCACTGGAGCCCCTCCGGAGGCCAGAAACGGGCCCGTTTCCGGACTTCTGGTACTTCCAGTAGGCCCGTTTTTCGCCTTCCCCAGGCTCCAGAGGCTTTCTTGGAGCCTCCAGGAGGGCAAAAACGGCCTCCCCCAGGCACCGGAGGCCCTCCAGAGGCCAAAAATGGGCCCATTTCCGGACTTTTGGTACTTCCGGTAGGCCCGTTTTTCGCCCTCCCCAGGCTCTGGATGCTTTCTTGGAGCCTCCAGGAGGGTGAAAATGGCCTCCCCCAGGCACCGGAGCCCCTCCGGAGGCCAAAAATGGACCCATTTCCGGACTTCTGGTACTTCCGGTAGGCCCGTTTTTTGCCCACCCCAAGCTCTAGAGGCTTTGTTGGAGCCTCCAGGAGGGCGAAAACAGCCTCCCCTGGGCTCCGGAGGCCCTCAAGGCCAGAAACAGGCCTGTTTCTGAACTTCTGGTAGGCCCGTTTTTCCCCCTCCCAGAGCCTCCACACGCGTCCTGCATTTACCTGCCATCTAAAACGGGCCGCGTGGAGACTCCTGGGAGGGGTGTGGTGTGGTGGGTGGGGTCAGCCAGTCCTTGGAACAACCGGTTTGGCGAATCAGATTAAAATTAACATCCGGTTCCCCCGAACCGGTCTGAACCGGCTGAATCCCATCCCTTCTTATGACCGTTTTTTCACACTTAGGACCGTTCCAGCATCCCCATGTTCATGTGATCAAAATTCAGACGCTTGGCAACTGGTTCATATTTATGACGGTTGCAGTGTCCCTCTTTTGCCACTTTCTGACAAGGAAAGTCAACGGGGAGGCCAGCTTCACTTAATGGCCGTTGCTACTAGCCTGTCAACTGCAGCGACTCACTTAACGACCATTGTAAACTAGAGCAAAACTCACTGAACAAACGTCTCCCTTAGCAATATAAATGTTGGACTCAATTGTGGACGTTAAGTGGACGTTACCTGTAATTTACCTGCCTGCAAATACTTGCAGCTAGGACTCAGTGCTCAAAGGAAACAAAAGACGAACAATTTTAATATTCTGCGTTAGGGAAAGAACTGGTCTTCGGAGTTGAAAGAGAAGACAAAGGAAGGATTAAATGTGCTGCCACTCGGCTAGCCTCTTTCTTCGTTGCACAACCAGTTATTTCCTCCTGAGCCCATAGAATTTGCACAGAATGTGTAATTTGGCCTCAGGTCTTCTCATTCATAGCTTGCCAGGAGTTGCGGAGATCCTGTTTTGAAAACAGCACTATTTAAGTCTGAGTGATTAATAAAGGAGAGAATCCCTCCATGTATGCACAGAGGCAATGCACAGTCGCTACTTCCTACGTCAGGGACGATCCTCGACGTACGACCACAACGGAGCCCAAAACTGCTGTTTTGCTAAACCAGACAGTTGTTGAGTTTGCTCCATTTTACGACTTTTTTGGTTTGTTTGCCACAGCTCTTAAGGGAATCACTGCTAAGTTAAGCAACAGGGTTGTTGAGCAAATCTGCTTTCCCCTGTTGACTTTGATTTTTTCAGGCGGTCATAAAAAGGGGATCACAGGAGCCTGCAAACGTCATAAATATGAATCAGTTGCCAAGCGTCTGAATTCTGATCATGACCAGGGGGCGGGGTGGGGAGCGGGGAAGGATGCTGCAACTCGGAAAAACGGCAGTAAGTCACTTTTTTCAGTGCTGTCGTAACTTGGAACGGTCACTAAATGAATGGCCATAATTCGAGGACTGCCTGCACAGGATGTCACTCGAAGATACTTTTTTTCGGCTTGGATGTTAACGAGTTGAGGACGTTCTCCTAATAGACTGAGGCACCAAATTCCCAAACGCTGGGCCGTCCATCTATATTCCAGGGAAATGTTTTGACGTTAATATTTATATAAAAGAGTGTAAGAGATTCTCAGTCATTCAGGTCATGGTTGTCCGAAAGATTTTGGTTGTCCTTTTTTCAGGAGGCAACTGGATTTTCTTCGTTTTTTCTTTTGAAGACGTTTCGCTTCTCATCCAAGAAGCTTCTTCAGCTCTGACAGGATGGTGGGGAATGGAAGGATTTATATTCCTTGCAGATAGCTGGTCATTTGCATCCTTTTAGAGGATCCTTGAAGCACTTGGAGGTTTATCTGTGTCCTCAGCAGTGGTGGGTTCCTCCCGGTTCGGCCCGGTTCTGCTGAACTGGTAGCGATGACAATATGACGTCACCGAACCGGTTCTCCCCCCGCCCCCCCGCCCCCGCGTTATTCTTACCTTTTATTTGGCCCCACCCCCAATCTATTGCTGCCTCCTGAGTCCCAGCTGATGGCTAGAGGGAAAAAAACTGTTTAAACTCTTGCTGTGGGGCTTCAAAGGGCTGTCCTACAGCTGATCAGTGTTAAAAGAAAACAAATGAGTAGACCAGTGCCTGCAAAAATAAATGGGTAGACCAGTGCCTGCAAAAATAAATGGGTAGATTGGTACAGCTCTGCAAGCAGTTAAAAGCCTGGTAGACCAGTACCTCTGCTAAATCCTAAATAATTGTCACATGACCATCAAGCCAGGCCCACAAAATAAGCCACACCCACAGACCCACAGAAAATTTTTAGAACCCACCCCTGGTTCTCAGGATCACCTGAACGATGCAATTTTTCTCTGGAAATACATTACTACTCCCACACCATTCAAAGGGTGGGGATTTTGCAGTATCCTTTCCCTGGAGTGGGGTGGGAATACGGATTTTGCAGTATCCTTTCCCTGGAGTGGGGTGGGCATGGGGATTTTGCAGTATCCTTTCCCTGGAGTGGGGTGGGCATGGGGATTTTGCAGTATCCTTCCCCTGCCACGCCCACCAAGCCACGCCACGCCCACCAAGCCACGCCCATAGAACCGGTAGTAAAAAAAAAAAAAGATTTCACCACTGCTTCCAACTCTTGTTACTCTTAACAACCCCCCCACCCTCTCCCCGTGAGGCGAGCAAGTACGGGCAGTAGGGAGAGGAGGAGTCAGAGTCAGCTTCGGCGTCATGACCCCCGACCGCGCATGCTCTTCGGGGCTTGCTTGCGGCTGAGGAGGATTGTTTTTTTCTGCGCCTGCGTGCTCGCTAATTCCCCCCCTGCCCCCGGCCGGAGGGCGCGAGCGCGCGCGCAGGCGGCTGCGAATAACCGTCGCCGCGAGTGGGCGGGGCGAAGCGGGCGGTGGGCGGGGCGCGGCGGCTGGCTCGCGGGCTCCGCCGGGAGGGCGCCCATTGCGGAGCTGGAGGGTGCCGGCTCCGCCGCCCCGATGAGCTTCAACGGACCTCCGGCACCCGCGGGAAGCGGCGGCGGTGGCGGCGGCGGCGGCCGGCCGAGGCGGCTCCTTTGTCCGCCGCCGCCGTCGTCGTCGTCTCTGTTACTGCTGCTCCTCCTGCTGCTTCTCCCGCCGGCGTCTCCAGCGGATGCCGCCTTGCCCGTCCCGGCTACCCCGGCCGGACGCTGCTCGTCGTCGTCGTCGTCGTCGTCGGGGGACAAGCGAAGCAGCTCGGCTAAGGCTTCTCCCGCCGAGAGGCGCCCGCCGGGAACCGGTAAGCTATAGGAGCGAGACGACGACGACGACGGCGGCGCCGGGTGGGCGGACACGTGTCAAGGCCGACGTGTGCACCGGACGCGGCTGCCACGTCATTGCGGGGCCCGGACGGGGCGGGCAGGCGGGGATGCGGATCTATCTGTGTGTGTGTGTGTGTGTGTGTGTGTGTGTGTGGAGGGTGGGTGGGTGAGTGGGGGGGGGGGGGGGGGTTTGGGGGGTTTGGCCCCCCCCCCCCCCCCCCCACCGAGGAATGAGCGGACACGGGTGTTGTGGACGGGTGGGTGGGTAACTCAGGAGGGACGGGAACGGGAAGCCGGATGGTGTGCGGAATGAAAAAAGCTCTGGTTCCTTTAAAGAGAGAGAGAGAGAGAGAGAAATTAGGTAGATGGGGAAAAAGAGAGAGAGAGAGGTATTGGAGAGGATAAAGAAAGAGAGAGAGATTGGCGATGAAAGATTAGATAGATAGATCGATAGATAGAGGGATAGTGGGATGGATAGACAGACAGACAGGCAGGTATTGGAGAAGATAGAGATTATAGAGAGACTTTGGAGATGAGAGATAGATAGAGGGATGGATGGATGGATAGATAGAGGGATAGATAGATAGAGAGGATAGATAGATAGAGGGATGGATGGATAGATAGAGGGATGGATGGATGGATAGATAGAGGGATGGATGGATAGATAGAGGGATAGATAGATAGAGGGATAGAGGGATGGATAGACAGACAGGCAGGTATTGGAGAAGATAGAGATATAGAGAGACTTTGGAGATGAGAGATAGATAGAGGGATGGATGGATGGATAGATAGAGGGATAGATAGATAGAGGGATAGATAGATAGAGGGATGGATGGATAGATAGAGGGATGGATGGATGGATAGATAGAGGGATGGATGGATAGATAGAGGGATAGATAGATAGAGGGATAGAGGGATGGATAGACAGACAGGCAGGTATTGGAGAAGATAGAGATATAGAGAGACTTTGGAGATGAGAGATAGATAGAGGGATGGATGGATGGATAGATAGAGGGATAGATAGATAGAGGGATAGATAGATAGAGGGGATGGATGGATAGATAGAGGGATGGATGGATGGATAGATAGAGGGATGGATGGATAGATAGAGGGATAGATAGATAGAGGGATAGAGGGATGGATAGACAGACAGGCAGGCAGGTATTGGAGAAGATAGAGATATAGAGAGACATTGGAGTGAGAGATAGAGGGATGGATGGATGGATAGATAGAGGGATAGATAGAGGCATGAATAGACAGACAGGCAGGCAGGCAGGTATTGGAGAAGATAGAGCTATATAGAGACTTTGGAGATGAGATAGATAGATAGAGGGATGGATGGATGGATGGATAGATAGATAGAGGGATGGATAGAGACAGACAGACAGGTATTGGAGAAGATAGACATAGAGAGACACTAGAGATGAGAGATAGAGGGATGGACGGATAGATAGCTAGATAGAGGGATAGATAGAGGGATAGAGGGATGGATAGACAGACAGACAGGTATTGGAGAAGATAAACATTGGAGATGATAGATAGATTATAGATAGAGACAGGTATTGGAGAAGATAAATAGAGATATATAGAAACATTGGAGTGGATGGATGGATAGATAGAGGGATGGATGAATGGATAGACAGACAGGCAGACAGACAGACAGGTATTGGAGAAGATAGATCTAGAGAGACATTGGGGATGATAGCTAGATGATAGCTACATAGATGATCGATAGAGACAGGTAATGGAGAAGATAAAAAAATAGAGATATAGAGAAACATTGGGGTAGATGGATGGGTGGATAGATAGAGGGATAGTGGGATGGATGAATGGACAGACAGACAGACAGGTATTGGAGAAGATAGAGATATAGAGAGACATTGGAGATGATAGCTAGCTAGATGATAGATAGATAGATTGGAGAAGATAAATATAGATATAGAGAAACATTGGAGATTAGAGATATAGATACATACATATGATGGATGGATATGATGGAAAGGTGGAGTGTGTGGGTGTGTGGGTGTTGTCTGAATGATCCTTTGCAGGGCTAACAATGCCTCTTCTGGGTTTCCCCATTGCAATGACTGCTCCTATGCAAATAGGGTCTTTCAAGACGCCTGGTCGGTTTCCTTCCCCCCCCCCCCCTTTTCTTCAAAGGAGCAGCTTTTTCCCGTCTAGCCATGTAGCTGCTTTTGCTTTTCCCCACCAGCCCTTTGACTTCTGCCTGTCTTTTGCTCCTGGTTCTTTTTTTTTTTTTTCGGGGTGGGGGGTGTCGTCGTCGTGCAATTGGGAGGCGTGTGTGTGTATGGGCTCAAAAACAGCAGAATAAGCAGCAACCCCAGCAACAGCAATGCGCCAGGGACGCTTCTCCATCAAAGCTTCTGAACCCAAGTTCCTAAGAGCCTCTTGACAAGATGTTCCTGGTCAGGAATGTATTTTTTTGTGGGGGGTCAGAGGGAAGGAAGAGAAGGAGGGGCAAGGGAGCACCAGCACCTGCAGCCCCATTAGTGGGTGGGTGGGTGCAGCGGCTGCGGCCTTCAGCACAAGGGAAGGCACAACAACACACCAGATGCACCGCTGAGGCATCTTTGCTTTGGCATCTCGGCCGAGTCTTTTCTCCAGCAAAGTTGGAACGAGACGGACAGTCCTGCGAGAAGGGTTCGTCTTGGACGATCAACAGGAAGACCCCCTGGAAAGTGGTGGAATTCAACCCCAGGAAATGGATCGGCCATTTGTGTGTGTGTGTGTGTGTGTGTGTTGCCAATAAGGAGCTGGAATGCAGATTGTTTTTGTAGAAAATTTGCCAGGTTGGTTGGAGATGAAGTTTGAGCCCCAGAGTAATGGGGCTACCGTGGACTTGAGAAATTTTTTTCAGAGGGAAGCTTCCTGCGCGTTATGTTTGATTCCTGGGATCCATCCATCCTTATCAGGGAAGCTGTTTGTGTGTATGTGTACATGTGTAAAACCAGCTTGTTATGCCCATGCACCTGGCCTTTCCTGGTGGTCTTCTTTCCACATATTAAGCAGGTTCTCAACCCTGTTTAGGTTTTTTTTTTGGTTTTTTTGATATAAGGCAAGGTAAACTGTATGCTGCCACCTGCCGGTAGGTTATATATAACAACATGGAGGAAGCATTTCATATTGGAGGGGGGAAAAAAAGGCTTTTTGTTTTTGTTTTTATTTTGTTTCTTCAAAAGATTGAGGTTTTGCTAAACGTATTCCTATGACATTCAGTGTTAGATGGGAATTCTGGATTGGAAGCTGACCAGTAAATTGTGTCAACTGAGAGTGAATGTGGGTGAGAGTCCAAAGAAAGAAAGAGATGAATAACTTTCATCTCTTTGAAAGAGATGAATCTCATCTGAATTGTTTTAAGTATATGTAAATAAATCAGAAGATATAAATCTTGAATAAGAAAAATATCTTCTGGGCTAGAACCATTTTAGGGGTTTTTTTTCTCCCTGAGCAAAATAAGCTTCAGTTTTGCCAGCCTGTTACAAAAGACTTTTGCAGCAAAATTAGTAGCTTTATGGTACTTAAAAGACACAGCCTAAACCCTAAACTCTTTTGGAGTACAGTCTGATGAAGTAGATTATTGCCAGTAAGCACCGTAATATGCTTTTATTGTTTAGCTTGGATAATTTTGCTTTTAATTTCTGCCCTTTTAAAAAATTTTCAAAATCACATTTTAAGATGGGGGGGGGGGGGGGGGAGAGAGAGAGAGAGAGAGAGATTGTTTTCTTTCCTTTTCGTAGGCTTCATTTGTATTTCTCTTCAGCCAGGTTTATGTAGGAAGAACCTGGCTAAAGATATATATATATATAGTATATATATATACAAAATATATATGTGGTGTATATATATATCTGATTTTAAGTGATGAGACACCAGAGCGTGCGCACACACACACACACACACACACATATATATGTGCGCCCTGGTCTCTCATCACTTAAAATCAGCTACTATTTGCTTAGATCATATCAGCATGCATAGGAACCTAAATTATTTCCCCCCAAAATACATCACTTTGCATTGGTTTACATGTTAATTCTCCCACATCAAAGAGGTCTTATAGTCCCTTCCTTCCTTCTTTCCTTCCTTCCTTCCTTCCTTCCCTCCCTCCCTCCCTCCCTCCCTCCCTTCATTGATTTTTCTCTTCTTTAATCAGTTACCAAGCAATACAATAATTTCCTTTTTGTTCCATTATTGTTAAGTTTTCTGGGAGATATTCACGAAAAGCCCCTAAAAGCCACATAAACATAATTGATTGGATCACTGGGTCCACAGGATCCTGTCAACACAGTCAGAGAACTCTTAAGAAATTATTTTTGCAGAAGTTGGTTTTTGTGTATGTTTATCCTGACAGTTTGTTATATAAAGCTTCTACCAACTTAGAGGAGTGAACTTTAAGATAAGAAACCAGTAATTTCCTGCATCCTCCCTTAATCCCTTAAAAAAAAAAAAGATGTTACATTGGCTGCTGTCCAGTCCTCTGGTACAACAGCTGATCTTCAAGTTATGCCACATGTTTTTTGTTAAAAAGATAAGTAATTTCACATCTGCATTCTGTTGCAATTCCTGGGTGAGTTCCATTTGGACCTAGGAACTTGTCCGCTTTCAATTTTTCAGCAAACTTCAGCTGCTCTTGTTTTCACTCAAACACCCTTTCTAAAATCCCCAATTTAGAAACTGGCATCAAATAAAACTATTTAGTTAACTTTGGTATATTTTCCTTGCCTATTTTAGAACTCTTCTTGTTTTCTTGTTATCCATTGGTCTAAGCTTCTCCTTAGCTGGATTCCTATTTTTGATATATATTTAATTTGTTGTCATTTAATTTGTTGACTTAAATCCTTAAAATGTTTTTTTTTTTTAATTTTTGGCATTCTCATTCCCTTTCCCCAAGTTTTTTTTTCTTTTTTTCTTAATATAGATAAAAAGAGCAACATGTTCAAAATCAATATAAACAGTGTGTTCGCTGGTTACAATTCTTTTAGGTAACATTCATCATAGTAACAATAATAGCATTCTCCAATAGTAATCTCATAATAACAGTGCTTTCCCCTTTTAATATTAATACAGATTAATTATTAATACCAATCAAAATTAATAAATTACAGTAAACAACCCTAATAATAAAATTAATCTTTCTCTTATAATTTTTGAAGTTCTAACTCCTGTTTCTCTCATCCAACCATCGATAGAACAGATCCCATACCTCAAAATATTCAGTGTCTTCCTTTTCTTTAATTTCAAATGTTAGTTTATTCATTTCGGCACATTCTAAATTTTTTGTTATTATCTTTTCTTCTGTGGAGATCTCCTCGCCCTTCCAATGTTGTGCGAACACAATTCTGGCCACATGTATTATTAAGTATGCATTTCTTTTACAGTATTTGTCTGGTATGATGCCCAATAGAAATGTTTCTGGTTTTAGATCTATATGTTCCTTTATCATCTTTTCTAGCCAGGTATGTATTCTAGTCCAGTATTTTTTTGCTTTCGGACATATCCGCCACATGTGATAATACAAGCCCGGGGTTCCAACAAATTGTTGCACTTCCAACAACTTTCCCCAACTTTTCATTCCTTTGTGTTTTTCTTGATTATAGTAGGGCAAAGGTCTTATTTTTTGACAGTAGCTATACATTACCTCATGACTGCGCTTGTAATTGGGCCTTAATTGTTTTGCGATACACAGTAATATAATTCAATATTCTTGAGCTTTGTTTAATACACATATACATGTATGTACATACCCACCCATCAAGAGTCAGATCACAGTGATCAAAGTCATGTCTTTTCAGCATAATGAGCGTAACAATTTGTAGATTTGGCATGCTTTGTGTTGACTATGAATTCTGCCTCTTGCAGGATGTGGACAGCAGTGATAGAATTGACTTTCTTCATTTTCAGGATATCAGTAATACATATTTTAAAATTAGGGCGATGGAGGGACATGCTGTTCAGAACAGAAGTCACTCTGTCAATGGAATGGAATGGAATGGGAGGGGAGGGGAGAGGAGAGGAGAGAGGAGAAGAGAGAAGGGGAGAGATCTTCTAGCCCAATCCCCTTCTTAGGCAGGAAACCCTATAACCGTGATGGCGAACCTATGGCACGCGTGCCACAGGTGGCACACGTAGCAATATCGGTGGGCACGTGAGCTCAGCTCAGGCGCATATGCGCACACCGGCCAGCTGATTTTTGGGCCTTCTGCGCCCACCAGAAGTAGGGAAATAGGCTGTTTCCTGCCTCCGGAGGACCTCGGGGGATGGTGGGGAAGACCTGTTTTTCTCTCTCCCCAGCCTCCAGACCCTTTCTAGGAATCTGGGGAGGGCAAAAACGGCCTTCCCCACCCCCCCGGAGGCCCTCCGAAGACTAAAAACAGCCCATTTGCCAACTTCCGGTGGGACCGGAAGGCCTGTTTTTTGCTGTCCCCAACCTCCAGAGCCTTTCTAGGAGTCTGGTCTCACCAGAAGTTGGCAAACGGGCCGTTTCTGGCCTCCAGAGGCGGGTGGGGAAGGCCATTTTTGCCCTCCCCAGACTCCTAGAAAGGCTCTGGAGGCTGAGGAGAGCAAAAAACAGGCCTACTGTGCCATTGCGTGCCAGGAACGGGGGGGGGGAGCATGGAGGGGCACACATGCATGCATAGGGACACGGTACATAAAATTATGGGTGTGGGCATGCGGACGCGCGACCCCCCTCCTGGCACGCAATGGCAAAAAGGTTAGCCATCACTGCCCTATAACATTTCAGACAAATGGTTTCCCAATCTCTTCTTTAAAACTTCCAGTGTTGGAGCATTCACAACTTCTGGTGGCCAGTTGTTCCACTGACTAATTGTTCTCACTGTCAGGAAATTTCTCCTTAGTTTTTAGTTGCTTCTCTCCTTGATTAGTTTTCATCCATTGCTTCTTGTCTTGCCCTCAGGTGCTTTGGAGAATAGCTTGATTCCCTCTTCTTTGTGGCAGCATTCCAAGTGTGGCCTTACCAAGGCATTATAAAATGGTATCTTCATGTGATCTTGATTCTATCCCTCTGTTTATGCAGCCTAGAACTGGGTTGGCTTTTTTTGGCAGCTGCTGCACACTGCTGGCTCATATTTAAGTTATTGTCCACTAGGACTCCCGAGATCCCTGTCATAGTTAGTACTATTGAGCGAGGTACCATCTATACTTTACCTATGCATTTTGTTTTCCTTGCCTGAATGCAGAACCTTACTTTTTTCACCATTGAATTTCATTTTGTTTGATAGCGTCCAATGTTCAAGTCTGTCCAGATCCTTCTGTATCTTGAGCCTATCTTCTGGAGTGTTGGCTATTCCTGCCAGCTTGGTGTTGTCTGCAATTTTGATGAGTTCCCCATCTATCCCCTCGTCCAAGTCATTGATGAAGATGTTAAAGAGCACTGGGCCTAAAACAGAGCCTTGGGGTACCCCACTGCATACTTCCCTCCATGTAGATGCAGTTCCATTGAGGGCTAATGAAATCGTGCTCCATTAAATGAATAAATTACTAGTTGTCAGTTTTTACAATACGCCTTAGAATCATTTGGACTGGCACTAAAGATGATCAATAGAAAAATATCACTCAGTGGACAACCACTCATTTAAGTGATTCTCATGGAGACCAGTTTTTTGGCTTTTTTGATTGACTTCTTTTATCCATCTCCTGTAAGATGGAGCCATCTTTAGTGGCAAAGCAATCTATATAAATTTAATATGTGCTAATGATCAAATATTCGTGCCTCTTTCCCCTTCCGGAATAATTTGGACTTGTGGCATAAATATAAAAGTAAGACCCCTACTGAACAATAACATCATTTTTTTCTCAATACGTGGCTTTCATTTTCATAGTTTTTATAGACTAGGGTAATTTTAAACAGGGCTTGAGTTTGAGTGTCATTGTTTAATGCAGCTAATAACGAGTTGAAATGAGGGGTGTGTGTCTTACATTTGCATGCTTCTCCTTTTCTTATGTGGCTGAGAGTATTTTTATGTCCGTTAATCCCAACTTCCTGGGATAATTGTGGACCAAAAACTGTGGTTGATATTAATATTAGTTTAAGTATGCCAAGTTTGGAAACTATTATTTTGCAAAATTCCCAAAATGTCCTCCAGATCTGTGGGACGTATCTGGAACAAGTCAGAGTGAATAAATCACAGTGTTGCGTTTATAAAAATGTGATGCTAATATCAAAGAAACTACGTTACAGCTTGGTTTAGTAGCTGTACAAAGAGTAACAGTGTATGAATCCAACAAAGATCCTTCTAAAGGAGAAGACAGATAAGTTATGGGAAACTTCCAAACTCATTGTAACTATATAGGAGGAACAGCGTGAGAGCGGAAGTCTCCGTGTGAAATTACTCGTCGTGTTTGAAGGTAAATATTAAATTAGAATTTTAAAGCCACTTCAGCCCATGGATTAGCTTCTTTGAGACCCACCCATGCATACATCCTGTGCTCCTAAGGAATATAGATAGTTTTTCTACTTTTCACACAGGATGTAATTAACTTGCTTTTTCACAAAATTTTTACTACAAAATGTGATGGCTTTAAGAAGGGATGGGATAATTTAATGGAGGACAAGCCCTTGAGGTCTGGTAAAGATTCATAGAATTGGGGGGTTGGGGGGCAGCGTATTTACAAAACCCCAGTTTGTAGAGCAAAAATGGCGAAGGTGAGTTTGTTTCTACTTCATTGCTGGACTAACAGAATTTCACAAAATTAGAAGGTCAGAATCTGTCAGAATTCTATTAAACAGAAGATTGGGTCTTGACCTGATCCATCAAGAGTTTTTTATTTTTTTTTTTGGTTTATATTTATAAAAAGGGGAAAAATCTGACCCACCTCATTGTCGACCAACAGTTCTTGGCAAACTACTGTATTTTTTGGAGTATAAAACGCACCTTTTTTCCCCCTAAAAGGGGGTGAAAATTTAGGTGTGTCTTTTACACAGAATGTAACCCCGCCCACCCACTGGCTCCCACCGTTTGGCCTCTGCTTCCCAGCAATTTACCTTCTTGCAGCAGGAAGAAACAGCTCCTTTCAGCTTCAGCACAGCCTAATTAGCACATTGGATTGATTGATTGGATTGGCCTCCCGACTCTCAGCTATTTTTCACGGGCCTCTGCTGCTTGCTGCAAGGAGATAAATTGTTGGGAGCAGATTTTTTTTTTTCCTTGTGCTAATCAAGCTATGCTGAAAACGAAAATGAAAGTAGAGCAGGCTGTTTGCTGTAATGAGGCAAAATTGCTGGGAGGCAGAGGCAGATTTCTTTTTCTTTTTTTTCCTCACCAAAAAAGGTAGGTGCGTCTTATAGTCTGGTGCGTCTTATACTCCGAAAAATACGTTAAGTATAAAGCATTTGAATTAGAAGCAAGTGATTTCGCAGGAAATTGGGACCAGCAGTGGGGGCTGCTGAGCTACTCCATCCACCCAGTGCCCACCACAAGCGGAGTTATCTTGCTGCTTGTATGCCCTATGCGTTTCACGCCAAAGGAATTATATACCACAGCTTATTTTACGACTCATCTACAATTAAAAGATAACTGCTTCCAATCGTTTATATGTTCTCAATATGTAAATCAAGGGTATCTTTTGATTTTTTATTTTGTCTTATTTTCTTCATGAATAGTCCAAACAAAACTGACTATGTGTTTATTTTGATTTCCTGTTTGCTTGTTTTATCCATTTGTATAAACAATAGATTCAGAAGTTTCTGATCTTTGAGCCAAGAATAACAGAGTTGGAAGGGACCTTGGAGGTCTTCTAGTCCAACCCCCTGCTTAGGCAGGAAACCCTATAGAATTTCAGACAAATGGTTGTCCAGTCTCTTCTTTAAAACTTCCAGTGTTGAAGCATTTACAACTTCTGGAGGCAAGTTGTTCCACTGATTAATTGTACTAACTGTCTGGAAATTTCTCCTTAGTTCTAGGTTGCTTCTCTCCTTAGTTAATTTCCACCCATTGCTTCTTGTCCTGCCCTCAGGCACTTTGAAGAATAGCTTGACTCCCTCTTCTTTGTGGCAGCCCCTGAGATATTGGAACACTGCTATCATGTCTCCCGTAGTCCTTCTTTTCATCAAACTAGAACATACCCAGTTCCTGCAACCATTCTTCATATGTTTTAGCCTCCAGTCCCCTAATCCTCTTCGTTGCTCTTCTCTGCACTCTTTCTAGAGTCTCAACATCTTTTTTACATCATGGCAGCCAAAATTGGATGCAGTATTCCAGGTGTGGAACCAAGGCATGATAAAGTGGTATTAACACTTCATATGATCTTGATTCTATTCCTCTGTTTATGCAGCCTAGAAGTGATGGGTAGAACCATTTTAGAGGATGCACGATCCATGCCCCTAACTGGTCTAAGAAATGAGTTATGAGATTTTGGCCTCTTCAGCGAAATTATATATTTTATTGTCAAAAGTTGAAGGTTCTGGTCTTTCCTAACAAGTCAATTAAAAACAAAGGGCAAATAATGGAAATTCTTGACCAAGGCTTGATAAATATTTGATTTGTCATTCATGGATTTGGGATTATAGAACATTTAGCTAGAGGATTTAGAGGAATGGGATTGTCACTTCAGTTTTTCAAGTCTGGACATGATCTCTTGTAAATATGTTGCTCTATCCAAAGAGGCCAGCTGCTTTGAGGATCAGAGATCTGTGCCTACCAAATTTTGGGCCGCACTGAAAGTATGTGTTCCAGTTTTTGAGAACTTTATTTGCATTAGTACCTTAGAGTCTGGGATGGTTTACAACTGAGATTGAAACTTGTATCTGGTTTTGTAATTTATGACTTAATCTTTTAACTTTGCTAGTCTGTCTATAAACTGCCTGGAAGGAATCCCTGAAGAAAACAAAAACTTTGGTCATGCAGGTGTCCTCATGAATACAGGTAGCCTTTGACTTACCGCCGCGTGTTTAGCGACCGTTTGAAGTTACAGTGACTCTGAAAAAAGTGACTTACGATCCCTTTACGACCGTTTCAACCTCCCAATGTTCACGTGACCAAAATTTGGATGCTTGGCAACTGACTCATATTTATGACGTTTGCAGTGTCCTTGGATCAGGTGATCCCCTTTTGCGACTTCCTGACAAGCAGACTCAATGTGGAAGCTGGATTCACTTAACAGCCGTTGTTACTAATTTAACAACTTTCCCTTAACAACTGTGCCAAGAAAGTACGTGAAATGGGAGAAAACTCACTTAGCAACTGTCTTAATTAAAGGTAAAGGTAAAGGTTCCCCTTGCACATATGTGCTTGTCGTTCCTGACTCTAGGGGGCGGTGCTCATCTCCGTTTCAAAACCGAAGAGCCAGCGCTGCCCGAAGACGTCTCCGTGGTTATGTGGCCGGCATGACTAAACGCCAAAGGCGCACGGAACGCTGTTACCTTCCCACCGAAGGTGGTCCCTATTTTTTCTACTTGCATTTTTTACATGCTTTCGAACTGCTAGGTTGGCAGAAGCTGGGACAAGTAACGGGAGCTCACCCCGTTACGTGGCGCTAGGGATTCGAACCGCTGTAACTGCTGACCTTTTGATTGACAAGCTTAATTTTTTATTTTTTTATTTTTTTATTTTTTTATTTATATGCCGCCCTTCTCCGGAGTCTCAGGGCGGCTTACAAGGCATTAAGCAATAGCCTTCATACTTTTGTATATTTTATACAAAGTCAGCTTATTGCCCCCACAAACCGGGTCCTCATTTTACCTACTTTAGAAAGGATGGAAGGCTGAGTCAACCTTGAGCCTGGTGAGGATTGAACTCGCAGTAATTGCAGGCAGCTGGAAGCTAACTACTACCTTTAACAGTAGCATTAGTCTGCTGCGCCACTCAGGCTTAATTAATTAATTAATTAATTAGCAATGGAAATTTTGGGCTCGATTTTCATAAACCGACGACTTACTTGGTTTCACTGGCATTTTTTTTTAGAGTGATTGCTCCCCCCCGTCCCCCCTCCGCCCCCGTCCCTACACCATGGAAGTGAGTGGGTTCCAATTTTCTTAGTCTCAGAAGAGTCTAGGAATAATTGTGCACCCCTCCCATTCTTCGCTTTGAATCTTCAAAGCGCCTTGTTGAAGGCCAGTTGAGACAGAAAAATGCATTTTCCTGTATTGGCCGCAGTCTTAAGAGTTATCTGGCTTAGTCATCCAGTATTACAAAAATTTTATGCCAGGCAGGACTGCTATGATTTAATTATCTTTCCCCCCCCCCCCCCATTAGATTAGCTTTGGGCAATTTCTGAAGAAGTTGCCAGGTTCTGGGCTATTGTTTTTATGCCTTGTCAGTGAGTGACTCAGTTCTCCCAGCTGGCGTTCTCTTAAGGGTGTGCTGATTTTAAAGCTGTCTGTCCCCGTGTTTTGTTTTTAATGCCCTTCTATTAGCCCCCGGTTGCAGGAGAAAGTGCCAGTCATCCATTTAACACATCAGAGCGGCCCACCAACCAATTTTGGGCACTGGAGAAGTGGCTCCTGTGTTTTTGAATAAGGTCATTTCAGCTGCCGTTGAGAACAGCCCTTTTTCCTCAGGGCAGGAATATTTCTCCTCAGTTCGCCCGATTGATGCTAGAAAGTTCTGCAGAACCTTTGAGCCCACCTATCCATTCCCTGTTTTCACAAGCAGCTTCATGACATGTCCATAAAGACATCCCCTTGGTCTCATCCCTAGTTTTTCTGTTGCATTTTTTTTTTTTTAAAAAGGTCTTTCCTTTAGCATGAAACATGTTGTTTCAGACTGTGCCTTTTATTTTAATTCTAACAAAACAGCATGGTTGTATTCTGAAGTATAATTGCTCATGGTGTACCATCATTCTTTGACATTAACTGAGGCCAGGCAAATGTGAGACTGTCTGATTTTTGAGGTGAAAACAGTTACTTCCATCTGGAAATTGAGTCATGGCAACTGGTCTGTCCGTCGTCTGTCTTCCTTCCTTCCTTCCTTTCTTTCTTTTTTCTTTCTTTCTTTCCTTTTTTCTTTCTTTCTTTCTTTCTTTTTTCCTTCCTTCCTTCCTTCCTCCTTCCTTCCTTCCTTCCTTTCTCTCTTTTTCTTTCTTTCTTTTTTCTTTCTTTCTTTCTTTTTTCTTTCTTTCTTTCTCTCTTTTTCTTTCTTCTTTTCTCTTTTTCTTTCTTTCTTTCCTTTTTTTTTGTCTTTCTCTCTCTCTCTTTCTTTCTTTTCCTTCTTCCCTCTCTTTCCTTTCTTTTTTTGTTGTTGTCTGTCTGTTTCTTTCTTTCTTTCTTCCTCCTTCCTTCCTTTCTTCCTTCTTTCTTCCTTTCTTTCTCTCTCTTCTCTCTCCTTCTTTCCTTCCTTCCTTCCTTCTTTCCTTTCTCTTTTCTCTCTTTTCTTTCCTTTCTTTTTGTCTTTCTTTCTCTCTCTCTCCTTTCTTTCCTTTTCCTTCCTTCCCTCCTTCTTTCCTTTTTTCCTTTCTTTCCTTTCTTTTTTGGTCTGTCTGTCTGTCTTTCTTTCCTTTCTTTTTTGTCTTTCTTTCTTTCTTTCTCTCTCTTCCTTTCTTTCCTTTTCCTTCCTTCCTTCCCTCCTCCTTCTCTTTCTTTCCTTTCTTTTTTCTGTCTGTCTGTCTCTCTCTCTCCTTCCTTTCCTTTTTTCTTCCTTCTTTTCTTCTTTCTGAACCAAAAAAGAAAAGTCAGTTGCCATTACTCAACTTTCAGACAACTCTACCTGGATGCCCGAGAATCTTCATTGACAGTTCTTTCCATCATTTCATGGCACAGACTTTGCACAACACGGGATCCTTCAGCAATGACTGGTAACCACCCAACACGAACTGGCATCTGCCCGGCTCTTATTACGTGCTTTTGGGTTAGTGTAGGCACACTTTGCCTTCTCCAGTTCCTCCTGACTTCCCTCCGTTGCTATTTTGGGTTGGGTTGATGGACCACCATGACGCCATAAGAGAAGCAACAGCACCACCAAAGCTAGTGGAGAAAGCTATGGACCAGAACATCTCTTAAGTGCTGGACTACCATTTTGCCCACCTATATCCTTAGAAAAGGTAGTAGGATGTTCCTAAAGTGAAGTGTAAAAGTTCTGAGGCATATCTAAACCTTCTGCTTTAGCCACTGTCCATACTGCTGGTCCTCCTTCAAGACCAGCTTGTGTTAGAGGGTGTGATTAGATAATGTTTTCCTGTCCAACTATGACATCCCCAGCCGAAGTGGCGCAGTGGTTAGAGTGCAGTACTACCGGCTGCTTCTGCTGCCTGCCGGCTGCCTGCAATTTGGCAGTTCGAATCTCACCATGCTCAAGATTGACTCCTCCTTCCATCCTTCTGAGGTCGGTAAAATGTGGGGCAAGAGGTTGATTGTAAACCACTTAGAGAGGGCTGTAAAACACTGTAAAGCGTCATATAAGTCTAAGTGCTATTGCTACTGCTATTTGTACCTCCACTTGTCTCAGAGCAAACCATATTAAAGAGGCTGCATGGATAGATCTATGACTAGCTCTAGCCATACTGAAGGCTGTGCCAGTGCTTCTTTTAACTGATTTAGGGTTTTTTTTTTAAGCATCAGAAAGCATAGAGTTCAGTTCATCAACTCCCCCCCCCTTTTAATTAATTCACAGGTAAGATTTGCTATACAAATCTTGTGGGTCTAACACCTTTTTCTATTCCATTTTCCTTTTTTGAAAAAAAATTATTTGGAATGTGATCTGTTCCTTTGATATGATGGTAGACTTGTTTACTAGATGCTGATATTGAACAACAACAACAACAACAAAAAATCTAGATTAAGAAGAAATAGGCATAAATTCACCCCTCCCTGAAACCTAAAGTTTAATTGTGTTTGAAATGATATTTATTCATGTAAAGAGCCTTTCAGTTTGAGATTTGGACTGAAAGTTGCAATCATTTTTTTAAAATCCATGTTGTTATGGATAAGAATACCATGTTTACCTGAAAATAAGACATCCCCTGATGATAAGCCCAATCAGGCTTTTGAGTGCATGCGCTAAAATAACCCCCCCAAAATAAGCCCTCCCTGAAAATATTTAAAAGCATGCACAGCTGGTCCCCACCATTTACTCTGGTTACAGAAACCAAACTGAGCTGGAAATCAGGTAAGACGGCAAGAGGAGTCCCGTCTTGCTCCAAGTGCCCCAAAATAATAAAACCTCCCCGAAAATAAGGCCAAGTGCTTATTTCAGGGTTCAAAAAAATATAAGACAGGGTCTTATTTTCGAGGAAACACGGTATCATTATGTCCAAGGAATGTGTTCAGTGAAATTAATGACTGCTAGTTGATTGTCATTTTCTGCATGATTTTCCTCATCATGGGGTGGAGCTGGAGGGGACAGCTGCTTATTTTGCATGAATTTCTGATGTTCCTTGATTAAACCAATGTATAAGCAAAGATTTAAAAACAAAAAGCAAAACTTAACATAGGTTAAAAGTGATACATCCCCAAATGTTCAAACCTTTGTGCTTCTTTGTTCCAAATTAAAGCTTGACTAGCCTTAAAAAACCTGCAGTTTTGCTCCAGGGTGGATCTGATTTAAATCACGATTTAAATCGTGATTTAAATCGATCTGATTTAAATCACGATTTAAATCGTGATTTAAATCGATCTGATTTAAATCAAGTCGATTTAAATCACGATTTATATCACGATTTAAATCATGATTTAAATCACTAGTAAAAAGGCTTGATTTAAATCAACTAGATTTAAATTATAGTTTTTAAAGAGCAACTGTCATCTCTGTCCCGCAGCAGCTCCTCCTCTGACCCGCGGTTGACTCACCGACTGTCCCAGTATTGCACAATATACAGCCTCATGCTTCATAACTAAGCTCCATTTCATGCTGAATAAACTAAATTATTAATGGATCTTAAATAGAAAAACTATCGTTAGACAGATTTTTACTCCAAAAGCATGTTATTAAAATAAATTCGATTAAAAAAAAATCCGATTTAAATAAAAAGAATCTGATTTTTAAAAAATCCAATTTTTAATTTAAAAAAAAAAAAATCATCGATTTTTATCTACCCTGGTTTGCTCATTCCTTCTCCTGCACTAGGCCAAGATGCCTTGAGTTTTATATGTATTACATTTTGGGCCTGTATGAATCCAAGGTTTTTACACATTGCCAGGAAAGTCCTTGGCAAGTCATTTTTGCAGAAGCAAAAAAAAAACTTCCTGCTTTTTGAATTAGTGATTGGCTTGTGGATGAGTCAAGGACTTATCCAGAGGACAAGTTTCATCAGTTTTAGCACTTTCCTGTTATTGTGTTACTGAAGGACTCTTACGGCAGGGGTGTCCAATCTTGGCGACTTTAAAACTTGTGGACTCCAACTCTCAGAATTCCCCAGCCAGCATGGCTGGCTGGGGAATTCTGGGAGTTGAAATCCATAGGTCTTAACATGAATTTCTATCTCTGATGCTTCCAGCTTCTCCCTTTTGAATCACCTACATATTTATGAACGGGTGCTAAATCTGCTCGTTATTACAGCTACTCTGAGTCAGTGGCAGGTGTTCATTTTCTCATAGGTCAACTTGATGCCCAGTATTTGTGTGTGTTTCTCTCTCTCTCTCTCTCCTTCAAAAGCAGTTAGTATCTAGCTACATAACAAAGCTCCATTTCATGCTGAATAAACTATATTATTAATGTATCTTAAATAGAAAAACTATCTTTAGACAGATTTTTACTCCAAAAGCATGTTATTAAAATAAATTTGATAAAAATAAAAAAAAATCCGATTTAAATTTAAAAAAAAATCTGATTTAAATAAAAAATAGGAATATTGGTCCCCTGTCTTTATTGTTGGTTCCAGCTAGAGATTAAATAGTTTTTTTTTATTTTTTTTATTTTTTTTTATTTAAATTTGTATACCGCCCTTCTCCTAGTGGACTCAGGGCGGTGCACAGCCAAGTAAAAAACATCCAATACAAAATTTAAAAATTTAAAAGAATTATACCCTTTGGCCAAACATTAAGAACCTTGCAACTAAAACCCATTAAACAATTAAAAAATCTAATATCTCAAAAACGGGGGGGAGGGGGGGAGATAAAACCGGATAATGATGTAAACGATCAGAGCAGTAGAATGAACACAAGATGCATTAACTTTAACCTCAAACTTTCCTTTGAAGAAAAAAAAAACCCCGAAAACAGCTGAAGCAGAAGTAATGGTTTTTATGCGAATTGCTCTCCTGCTTATAAAACTGCTAATCTGAGTCAAGCAGCCTTTAATAATAAAAAAAACTGGAGCTTTTCAAGATTGAGGTGTCCCTCTCTGAAAGTTGGGGAGCCAGTTCTACAGGTGGTGGAATTCCATCTGATATATAACGGAAAAAAAAATATAAATTCTGAAAGGTTGGTTGTTGTAGAAACCGAGTTTAGTGATAACAGTGGTTAAAAAAAAGAAAAAGAGAGAGAGAGAGATTACGGTATATAACACTTGCATGCTTTCAAATAATTAACTACTCTTTTGTGTCACCCATAGACAATTAAAAAAAAAAAGAATAAAATTAAAAATAAGGGCTTTCCCGAAAGCCAGCAAATTGCCGCACTACAGGCATGTGTTTCAGATTATTGCGTAAGGCTCTGTTGTTTGCCTGCAAGCATTTTAATGCCTTGGCTTGTATTAAAAGAGAGATTTCCATAGTAACCGGAACTTCAGCTGGGGAAGATGCAATGAGTCCAAAGCAGAAATCTTAACTTTTGGTTTCTCTGCATGTCTTTGCGTCCGTTGTGTGTTTGCCAAGAACTCTGCGAGTTTTCATTTGCAACGGAGTTCTTTGATACCAGAGGAGTAACGATCGTGGAGTTTATTATTATTATTTATTATTATTATTGTCCTAGAATTTTTCATAAAATGGGTGACTCTAGAAAACACATTACGATTTTGCTTTGACAGACAGGGACTTCTCAGAGTTTGCAGCTTTGCAATAAAGATTGGCCTGACGAAAAGTAAATCAGGTGGCAGTCCGTCGTTTTGCAATAGTATTCGCGATAACTCTGGAAACCGTCAGCTTGCATTATTACAGCTTTTTTATTTCTAGAAAGAAAAAAAAGAACCCCGTCTTTTCTTTTTGAGCCTTGTTTTCTTTCTGGGTCATAACTTGGCTCCTTGTTCCTGCGTCACAGCTTGTTTTGAGTTTTCAGTCACGTTCCTGGGTCTGTTTAGTGTTCTTTTCTAAGCCTTTTGAAAAAAAGCGAAAGGCCCCCACAATGGGAGGCGAAGGGGATCTTTTTTAATTCCCTGGAAACGCCACAAGTCTCGGCTTTTGTAACCAAAGCTGAAAATATTTTAAAATAAACCCCGTTGATACATGGGTAATCCTTGAAAAATAAACGGCCTCTTTTTGCTTGTATATATTTAGGAAAGTAACACAGCGACATACGTATCTTTCCATTTTCTCCAAATTCAGGTTTTTTTTTTTAAAAAAAACTTCCTTTAAAATTGCTGGACGCTTTAAATCTCTAATTTATTTGGGGGAAATATAGATAGTCCTTGACTTACAACACTTCATTTAGTGATCGTTTGAAGTTACATTACTAGAAATAAAGTGTTTTAGGATTGTTTTTCACACTTTTTTTTTTTTATTTGATTTTTATATGCCGCCCTTCTCCGGAGACTCAGGGCGGCTTACAGTGCGTTAAGCAATAGCCTTCATCCTTTTGTATATTTATACAAAGTCAGCTTATTGCCCCCACAAACTGGGTCCTCAATTTACCTACCTTAGAAAGGATGGAAGGCTGAGTCAACCTTGAGCCTTGGGGAGTTTCGAACCTGCAGTAATTGCAGGCAGCTGGTCTTAATAACCAGCTTAATAACAGGGTGCCTTAGACCACTGTACTACCAAGGCTCTTAACCACCATTGCAGCATCCCCATGGTCACATGATCAAAATCCAGCTATTTGATAACTGACTCAACTGGATGATGGTTGCAGGGCCCAGAGGGGTTATACGATTACCTTTTGTGACATTTTGTTGAGCAAAGTCAATCGGAAAGCCTTAACAACTGTCTCACTTGCCAACAGAAATTTTGGGCTCAGCTGTACAGTAGTGGCCAAAATTGTGGAAACTTTTTTGGAAAAGTGTATTTTCTAAAACTAGCTAATAACATCACTTTTTTTTGGAGTAGTGCCATAAAATTATATATCAATGGAAAGATCATTTAACCAAGAATGTAATGCAATAACTTGTATGGAGGATTTGCTATTAGAATAGAATAAAGAAGAAAAGTGAAACATGTAGAAAAAACGAGATATACAATAATTGTCACCATATCAGTTAATACTTAGTTGGGTAACCTTTAGCAAGAATTACGGCCTTACAACATCTTCCCATGGAGTGAACCAAGCCTTTGAGTTCTGCAGCTGTTATGATGTGAAACCAAGAATGAAGGATGGCTTCTATTAACTGGGTTTTATTGCCGGGCCGCTTCTGACTAACAAGTTTCTTTAGCCGGCTCCATAGATTTTCAATAGGGTTAAGGTCTGGGCTATTCCCAGGCCATTCCAGCAGTGGAATAGGATTATCTTGAAACTCCACAAAAAAAGTGATGTTATTAGCCATCAAATCTCAAAAATACACTTTCCCCAAAAGGTTTCCATAATTTTGGCCTCTACTGTAAGTGTACAGGAGTCTTAAAACCTGGTTTACATATCTTGGTAAACCTGTTTGCAGTATCGCTTGGATTGCAAGAGCTTTTTTTACCCTCTGTATGCCAATCTGTTCTTCTCCGTAGTCTTTCAAATCCAATCGTTATTTTCTCCAACTGACTTTTTCTGCAATCGTACCATGGCGCCTTTTAAGAGTCTGAGCCATTTTACTCTAGCAACAAATGAGGTAATCTAGAGAGCCCCCCCTTTGGGAGGGGGGGACCGGTTCCATGGAGAGAGGTTTTTCCGCATACCAGAAGGGACATGGGTTTCACATGCTGCCTGCATCCCACGGATGGGGCTTCTCTGGTTTGAGTGGCCCAGTTTCTGGCATGCCACGGGGACCGGTGCTGGTCCACAGACTGGGGGACCCCTGAGATAATCTATGCTTTCATCCCTCATTTTCCATAATCGGCATTTGGCACTGTCGGAAATATGTTTCATTTTGGTTTTGATGGCATCGTTTTGCAGGGCTAGTTCTTGAGCTTCCATGGCTCCTTAGTGTTCTAGGGTTCAACTAAAATTCTGTTAAATTTTAATCTGCTTTTCCTTCAGAATTGTGCTTAAAGTGGTTTTGCTTTGCTTGGGTCCATTCAGCTTTGAATTGTTTCCTCGTATTTCAACACAGCTAGTATGTGACTTGCAACCATTCATTTACCAAGTTACAACGACTCGGACTTAAGTCCATCACAACATCCCCATGGTCACAGTGTTCCAAAATTCAGGCACGTGGCAACTAGCCTGCACTTCTGATGGTCCTGTTCTGAGCCAGCCTTAGCAGAAGCAAGAAACAAACTCCTTGTCACGAAAAACTCCTCTTTATTTACCCCTTGTGAATTAATGGCATTCACCCACTGAAAAGTCCAGGCAAGAGTCCTGCAAGGAGTTAAATGCAGCAACAGACCTTATCAGTTTCTTGCGGATAATTACAAGGCCGGGAGCTCCCAGCCGAAAGGCTGCAAATTAAGTTCTGGTAAGCAGTCTTTGATGCACGAAACACAATGAGCAAAATCTTCAGAAATACGAACTGTTGTCTCCCACAACAACCACTCCCTTTTCCTTCTATTTATTCCCCAGCCAGGGAGGGGGCCATTCAGCGTCCACCTTTGCGTTGCTTCCCGAGTTGACTCCTTGTCCTCTGTTGTTCCCCTCTCTAACTATGCATACGCACATCTGGAACAGGTCCCAGCTGTTCTTCCTCCTCACTCATATCAGCCTCCAAAAGCAGCTGCCTTCCCAGTGTCTGGGAAATGTCGGACGGCCCTGGCTCTATCTCTGTGTCCAACGCGGAGCATCCATCAGATTTTCCCCAGACTCCAGAACTGGCCCAAGTTCTTCCCCAACCTCCTCATCGTCCGATTCTGCCACCAGCTCTGCTGGCAGCTGGCAAGCCACAACAGGTTGCAGTATGCTGCGGTCATTTGCAACCTTTCCACTTCCGGCAAGCAAAGCCCATGGAAGCCGAATTGACTTAAATGACCCTGTGATTAACAACTGAAGTGATTCGCTTAACAACTGTGGCAGAAAAGGTCATAAAAATTGGGTGCGACTCACTGAACAACTGCCTTCCTCGGCCCTAGAACTTCTGCTCTCAATTATGAGTCATGTTTTAATGCCATTTCCTGGAAGGACCTCTGCTTGCTCGGTAAATACCGAGGCCTGCCAGTCTACTATTTTCGGTTTTTCTTGTTTTACAGACCTTCTTTATAAACTCTTAAGTGGGTTTGTCTACCTGTGCCTGATGCAATAATTCAGACTGTTTTGTTTTATTGTTTCCAGTACTCTTCTATTATATTTAATCTGTGGCTGTTGGGCTTGAGTCCAGCCAGTTATCTCTGCCCAGTATATTTAATTTAGAGACTGCTGAAGAGGTTGTTCCGCTAACCATATTTCTATCATTTACCGTATTTTTCGGAATATAAGACGCACCGGAGTATAAGAGGCAGGTGGATCGGCCTCCCGGAATACCCCCAATCAACTGTTCCTAGAGGTGAATTTTAGCAACAGGTTCCTTGGTTGTGAGCTCTGTGCCTTGCTTTTTTTTCAGCCTCTGAAACTTCTGAAACAGTGTTTCAGAAAAAAACTTTTTTTTCTGCCTCTGAAAGCCTCCGAAACAGAGCTTCAGAAAAAAAGGCTTTTTTTTCCTGAAGTTTCTTTCAGAGGCTTTTTTTCTGAAGCTTCTTTCAGAGGCTTCTTTCAGCCTTTGAAATCTCCGTTTGCAAGGCTGGGTGGGGTTACATTCGGAGTATAAGATGCCCTCAGATTTTCACCCTCTTTTTTGGGGGAAAACGGTGCGTCTTATACTCCGAAAAATACAGTAGTCCAGATTTTATACCAGTTGTCTTTTTAACTTGGTTAATCAATAAACCGACTATGCTCAACATGTCGCCCTCAATGGAATTTCATCTACTACATGGAGAGTAACCTGTGGTGGGATAATCTTGAGAGTTATAGACTACCATAGTAATAAAGTGACTGTTACAATAGTGTGAAAAGCACCAGCACCAGGGTCAAAGCAATAATCACTATAGAAAACAAGGCAAAACGTTTAGATACATTTTTCTAATCTATTAAACTGAGCTTCAAGTGTTTTTTTTTTTTTTTTTGCAACTCTTACAGTAACGTTTCTCAAACAATCCTTATCAAAAGGTACATAGCAAACAGAGTCCCTTCCAGGAAAATGTCATTAAAACATGACTCACAAACTTTAATGCCACATGGAGAAATTGTGCTACTTCATAACTCACTGGGACACTTGCCATTTCAAGTGCCCTGAAATCAGCCAAAAATTAATTCCGAAGAAAAGAAGAATAGGATTATTTATTTATTATTTTTTTGAGAGAGAGAGTGGGACAATATGGGGCAGGTAGACAATTTGTTGCTACAAGCCTAGCCAAGGGAAACTGAGTAACACGGACTGTACTGCATGCCATACAGGTCAATATAAAAAGAGGCAAAACTAGACAAATATTTGTAAAGGCACTTTAAAATTGGGACACAGTGTTAATATTTGTGTACCCGAAAAACCTTACTCACTTCCAAGAAACATGGGAAACAAGTGTTCCATTTGGATCAGATGAAATTTCAATTATTATTTTTTTTTCCTTTCCGCAGTAGCCAATATTATTTATTTACCGTATTTCATCATTCTAGCCATTCCATTGCAGGATGAAGGCTTCTTCTGCATGTTTCTAACCAATCTGGTCCTGAACTTCCTTTTGCCAATTGGGCCTGCCATACTTGCTGACGTGGTCGGTCCATCTTGTTTTAGGCCTCGTTCGTTGAGGCTTTTGATCAAGTGGGATCCATTCTAGACCGCCATGGTCCACCTGCCGTCCGTTCTTCTTGCTCCGTGACCAGCCCGTTTCCATTTCAATTCTTTTACGCTCTTGATGATATCCTTTCATTTGTCCGCTAATCCAGGGGTCAGCAACCTGTGGCTCTGGAGCCGCATGTGGCTCCTTCCTCCCTCTCTTGTGGCTCTCTGTTGCTAGTCGGCTCCACAGTTGATAGGGCTTTCGGTTAGGACAGGTAGAGGAAAAAGGATGCCATGCTAGGAGGAGACTGATGGGGGAACCGACTTCCAGTCGGCAGAAGAAAAAGGATGCCACACTAGGAGGAGATTGATGGGGGAACCGGACTTCCGGTCAGCTCCAGAATTGAATGGGGACCTTTGTGGCTCTTTGAGTGTTTAAGGTTGCCGACCCCTGCTCCATGTGCAAGTCTTTCTATCTTGTCTTCTGATGCTGAGCGTGTATCTTTCCATGACTTTTTGTGTCCCTCATCGCTTTTGTATCAATTGTGAGGTTAGTGTCCCATGTTTCACCGCCATATGTTAGAACAGGTAGCACACGCTGATCAAAAACTTTTCAGGCATAGTGGGAAGTTCTTCTTGGATATTTATTTATTTATGCCTGCAGTGTCTCATTGACTTGATTATGGCTGTTTAATTTTGTGCCTGTATAGTTTCTTCATTGGTTTTGATCTTAAAAGTAAGTCTTAAATTGATTTTGCAACAACAAAAAATGTTTATCAGCATTTTCCTTCTTCCGGTGTGCCTCTTGTAGAAAAACAAATTGCTTTAGGATCAGATTGGCTGCAAAGAGCTACGGTGGCGCATTGGTTAGAATGTATTTATTTATTTATTTATTTATTTGATTTGTATACCGCCCTACTCCCGAAGGACTCAGGGCGGTGAACAGCCAACAATAAAATACATAAATACACAAAATTTAAAAACCCGATAAAATCAAATTAAACTTTTTGGAATGTAGTATTGCAGACTAATTCTGCTGACTGCCAGGAGTTCGATCCTGACCGGCTCAAGGTTGACTCAGCTTTCCATCCTTCCGAGATCGGTGAAATGTGGACCCAGATTGTTGGGGGGCAATAGGCTGGCTCTGTAAACTGCTTAGAAAGGACTGTAAAGCACTGTAAAGCGGTATATAAGTCAAGGTGCTATTGCTATTCCTATTCTCCAACCAGCCCTCAAATCTCACTGGCTCAAGGTTGACTCAGCCTTCCATCCTTCCGAGATCGGTAAAATGTGGACCCAGATTGTTGGGGGGCAATAGGCTGACTCTGTAAACTGCTTAGAGAGAGCTGTAAAAGCACTGTGAAGCGGTATTGGTATTTCTCTCTGGATTTAGCATCCCGCAAATAATTTATATCTACATCCTAAATTCTATTCACAGTGAGAATTGATAGCGGTGCTGAATTTATTCTTTTTAATTCGGGAGCAAGTCAGAATTTTCAATGTGCTTGAGTGTCATGGAATTGGCTCGGAAGGCAGCGTGACTGTAAGGAAAACTTGCTGCTCATGTTGGCTGCATTGGGTGAATCAGAGCCAGTTTGGTCTAGTGCCGTGATGGCGAACCTATGGCACCGGTGGCACGCGGAGCCATATCTGCGGGCATGCGAACCATTGGCCTAATTCAGCTCCAGCATGCATGCTGATTTTTGGCTGGCATCACCCATGGGTCCCCTCCCAGGAGTCTCCATGCAGACCGTTTTGGATGCCAGGTAAGTACAGGGCTCATGTGGAGGCTCTGTGAGGGTGTTTTCAGCCTCCGGGGGGTGGGGAAGGCCGTTTTCGCCCTCCCCAGGCTCCAAGAAAGCCTCTGGAGCTGTGGGATGGTGAAAAACGGGCCTACCAGGCCTACTGGAAGTTTGGAAGCAGGGAGGCCTTCTAGGCCCAAAATGGGATATGGGCGGGGGGGTCATGCGTGCATGTGCAGAGGAGCGCAGGGGGATCGTGCGCATATGCGAAGGAGGCACGCACGGGGGGCATTAAATTATGGGCGTGGGCACATGCGCGCACGACCTCCCCGCTTCCCCCACTTTTGGCATGCGACAGCAAAAAGGTTAGCCATCCCTGGTCTAGTGGCTAAGGCACCAGTCTAGAAATTGGGAGGCCATGAAAGCTGGCTGAGTAACTTTGGGCCAATCACCAGGAGACGGTGAATTCTAGTCACGCCTCATCCATGAAAGCCGGCTGGGTGACTTCAGAGTTAGTTCCTATCTCTCAGCCCATCTCACGGGCTTGTTGTGGGGAGAATAAAAGGAGAAAGGAATTTTATGTATGTATCTTTGCCTTGCAGTTACTTTTTAATCTAATTAAATAAACTTCCTGTTCTGGACCATGTTCAAGAGCTGCTCAGGAAAAAGCTACTTTTCCTATGTCATCCTTGAGTTAACAGAGTGTAAATCACTGCAATCAAGTTTATCTTCTGAGTAGGGATGCACCTGTGTTACCCAGCTGTTCTTGACACTGATGCTTCCTTAATGGAAGAGAGAAATTTGCAGATGCTAAAATCTCACCCCTGAAACCACAAGCCTTGCTGCCTTATCTGAATTCCGGCTTCACTTTATTGTTTTACATCTACTTCTTTACAACCTAGAAAAACAGGGCCTGCAGTAAAGTTTAAAAGATAGGAGAAATATATGTATTTTAAACAGGAATTTTTTTTCCGAATGGGAATTTCATAGTACCCCAAGATTTTATAATGAAACTTATTTTTTTTTATTTCACCTGCAAATCAAATCTTGCAGTTACCGAGTTTGTTCTGAATTTTGAATTTATAATTCTCTTTTATCAGTAATGCCAGCAATACCAGCATTTATTTATTTAACAGAAAATATATATCTACCGGCTTCCGTTTTGCCTCTGGAATCAGCAACTTCTCTGCCTTGTCCGAGTTCTCTTGATTTTTAATTGCAGATCTAAATTTACGTATAATGGCATTGTCAATCTACTGGTATATATTTTAAATACGTCTGATGCCAAAATGAATATTTAGGATAACCTGAGAAAACTTTAGACTAACTACTTGACCCCCGAAACAATATTGATTGATGCTATCTGTAGTAATATTGAGTGACGATATATTAGTTTAACCAAAATTCAGTGGTGAGACAGCTCTTCGTTTTTTAAACATCTCTCTGCCTTCTTTTAGCTTGACTGTATTCTTAGCAAGGTTATATTCACTATTTTAGCAGATGCTTTAGAACTCAAAGGAGTTCCATAAGATAGTTTGTCTTTAAGTTTGATACCCTCTTTAATAGCTGAGCTATAGTTACAACATAGGGACGTGGTGGCTCAGTGGCTGAGACACTGAGCTTGTCGATCGAAAGGTCGGCAGTTCAGTGGTTTGAATCCCGAGCGCCGCCTAACGGGGTGAGCTCCCGTTACTTGTCCCAGCTTCTGCCAACCTAGCAGTTCGAAAGCACGTAAAAAATGCAAGTAGAAAAATAGGGACCGCCTTTGGTGGGAAGGTAACATCATTCCGTGTGCCTCTGCCATTTAGTCATGCCGGCCACCTGACCACAGAGACGTCTTCGGACAGCGCTGGCTCTTCGGTTTTGAAACGGAGATGAGCACCGCCCCCTAGAGTCAAGAACGACTAGCACATATGTGCGAGGGGAACCTTTACCTTTATAGTTACAACAGTTAGAAATCAACATGAACATTCTGGCATATATGAACAAGTAAGGCTGCATTGATTTCAAGAACAGTCTTATCTTCCTATTGCATAATTTGCCTTGTGGGTAAGTGATTTTTGAAGACATGGTTGAAAGTAAAACTTTACTAAAAGAGGAAACACACCCTCTTGGCAATTTGCAGTTTGATTTGGTGGTGGCGGAGCTGCAGAAATCAAGAAATCTCTGGGGTTGACTGAGTGGTTATTTAAAAACATTTCTACAGGAAGAAATGACAAATGCAAAACTAATTTTTTCTTTCTTCAAAAAGACATTTCTCCAGGAACAGCCTCTACCATATAGAATAGTTGTGCAAAACCTGTAATATATCACTGATATTTGGAAATAGATGATATATTTTTTTAATGTAGCTTTCCTTGATGAGTTTAATATATGAGACCTTCCTATTCGTTACAGTTTGCTTCTTAGTATTTTTCTAATAGAAATTGTTTAGTCAAATCATTGCCTTGTTACTGCGTAATTTCAAAATACATTCTGTAAGTCTTTTGTGTTCAAAAGAATGAAGGTAGTTTCTCTTCAGAATGTACATAATACACATGGATGTACATTCATTTCCAGCAAATAAGGATTGACAGTTTATTGTTATATTGTGGTAAATAGTGGCACAAAAAATAATCTCTTATTTTAGAAGTTAATCCAGGGCATAGTTCACAATCTGGGAGGAAGGATGGATGATATATCTATATATATATATAAATGCAAAAACCACTCACGCCATAATCACGAAATCTCAAGAAACTGTAAAGCCTACAAACTTGAAATTTGGCATGTATGTTCCTCTTGGCTTCTAGGTGCTCGCTAAGAAAGGATTTTTCGAAATGAC
The DNA here is from genome assembly GCF_029531705.1 of Pantherophis guttatus. The sequence continues at coordinate 5,126,843 of NW_026844029.1, read as the reverse complement.
CATCAGATCATTAGTATTTCTTATATTATTATTAATACGCTCTGATGCTAATTAGATTTTCTACGCCCCCTCCCAACCTGAAAATAACTCTGGAGAGAAGGGGATAGGAGGATTCTGCAAGCTTGAAGGAGAGAAGGGGATAGGATAGGAGATGTTTCTGTGGGGCAAGGCTGAGGGAGAGAAGGGGAGAGGAGAGCCGATCGTAACTACTCATTAATTTTCAAGCTGTAAGTGTCAATTTATCAAGCTTGATCACATAGTTTTGTCGCGGAGCACAGGTATTCAGCTACTATACACACACACATACATGCATACACACACACACACACACACACATATATATCATAAAGATTATATACCATCTTTAGCAATCTACAAATGGTAAACGAATTAAGAGGAAATACAAAGAAAATTAGGAGTTTGCAATATTTTAATCCTTTTATAATTATTTTTCCACAGCCAAATATATCAGGTAGATAGTTCTTTTTCATATTTTTTTTAAACATGAGAAGTATCAAAATCTTCTTTCGTCCTAAATACAATAGAATTCATATTGACATGTTGAAAGGTTTAAAAATGGGACTGGTTGCTCTGCTGTTGTTATATATACCACAGCTTATTTTACCACTCATCTACGATTAAAAGCTAACTGCTTCCAATTGTTTATATGTTCTTAATATGTAAATCAAGGGCATCTTTTGATTTTTTTTTGGTCTTATTATCTTCATGAATAGTCCAAACAAAACTGACTATGTGTTTATTTTGATTTCCTGTTTGCTTGTTTTATCCATTTGTATAAACCATAGATTCAGAAGTTTTTGATCTTTGAGCTAAGAATAACAGAGTTGGAAGGGATCTTGGAGGTCTTCTGATCCAACCTCCTGCTTAGGCAGGAAACCCTACACCACTTCAGACAAATGGTTATCTAATCTCTTCTTAAAAACTTCCAGTGTTGGAGCATTTACAATTTCTGGAGGCAAGTTGATCCACTGATTAATTGTTCTAATTGTCAGGAAATTCCTCCTTAGTTCTAAATTGCTTCTCTCCTTGATTAGTTTCCACCCATCGCTTCTTGTCCTATCCTCAGGTGCTATGGAGAATACTTCGACTCCCTCTTCTTTGTGGCAGCCCCTGAGATACTGGAAGACTGCTATCATGTCATCACCCCAGACAATAATATATAGCTGAACTTTGTAATAATATGAAGAAATATGAGTGGCAAAAGTTGTTCATTTTTTGAATAGCTTAAATAATTGATTTATTTTATGTTAACTTTACTATTTTTAAACAATACAGTTAAAAGACTCTGGTAGATCCGAGCATTTCGTATAGACTCAATCAGTACCTACATTACAATAACACCATTAAAAGCAGCCTCAAATATAAGATTTAGCAAGAGCATTAATTAAGCCTCTAATGTGTGCAGGGAAGCAACCGATGACAAAAACTTTGTGAAAGTTTTTGGACTTAATTGGTCCTCATTGATGAAGAGACAGCTACAAGTGGCCTCTGATTTGGGCAATCCCTATCACTACAATCGGCTTTTTATTAGTTTAGAAACATAACGGGCCATCTTTAAATATAAACTAGTTGAATAGTGAAGGGGTATTTCAACCAAGGAAAAGTTTTGCAACTTTGTCATTTGCTAGTAAGGGTGCATATAGGCAGCTGGATCTGTTTTTGAAAATTTTCTACGATCTTGTTTTCTCTAAATAATAAAAAAACGGATTTGAAAGCTTGCATGTTCCTATACAATTATAATAACTGTAATTCTAAAAATTTTGAAACATACAAGGGACTGGAGGTTACAACATATGAAGAACGTTTGCAGGAACTGGGCATGGCTAGTCTAGTGAAGAGAAGGACCAGGGGAGACATGATAGCTGTTTTCCAATATTTGAGGGGCTGCCACAGAGGAGGGGGGGGGTCAAGCTATTTTCCAAGGCACCTGAAGGCCAGACAAGGAGTAATGGATGGAAACTGATCAAGGAGAGATTCAACTTAGAAATAAGGAGAAATTTTCTGACAGTGAGAACAATCAACCTTCAGAAGTTGTGAAAACTTCATCACTGGAGGCTTTCAAGAAGATACTGGACTGCCAGAAATGGTATCTATCTATCTATCTATCTATCTATCTATCTATCTATCTATCTATCTATCATCTATCTATCCCCCCCCTCTCTCATTTCCAACTCTGTTATTCTGTTCTGTTTTGTTCCTCTCTTCTCACTTCCCCTTTTTATTTCTTTATCAGAAGTTAAGAAAGAATCCCACAACAAAAACATATTCTACCCTCTTTCTTTCTCTCAGTTATTAATAAATACTTTTGGCAGACAGTCCAAGATCAAGGCCATGTGTTCTGGATTATTAAAAGGAATGTAGATACCAGTCTCATAAATTTCATTTGCTTAAATCTTTATTCAGCAAGAAATCAATTAAAGTGTTTGTAAAGAACAACAACGAACATTGTGTTCTTTTATAAAGCTTTAATTTGTGCAGTTTAGATGGATGTGGATTAAAATCCTTTTGCTTTTAAATTTTAAGTGGGCTGGGTTATTGTTTTCTGAATCCTAGCACAACTTATGACAGAAGCATGGCAAATTGTATCAAACCTTAAAATGACATTTGATCTCGAAATTTGCATTGGATTAACAATATGTGCCAAATGAAAACAGCGTTCTTATAATGCACCTTGTTGTTAATAATTACAGTGGTTAATTTTATAGCATTAACTGTAGGGCTTATTATCTCAATTGAAGTAGGCTCTGTCAAATTTAGGATTGCAGTCTTCACAAAAATCTAAAAACCTAGATAAATCGTTATGTTTACACGAGTTTAAAATTTAAGCAATTTTCCTTATTAAAATGTTTTTTTTAAAATATATTGAAATTTAAATAAAAAAATACTTTTCGTTACTGCTTATTTACCTTATTAATGAGACGTGGTTTGGCTGTTTTGCTCTTATTGTTGCATATAATTCAATCTGTTTCCTCCTGTGCAAATATATAATGAGAATTGGTTATTGTTTGCAAAAGACACAAGAACAAGGTTAGAGAAATGTCCGTAGGGAGAGCATAGAATGTGTGGGAAGGAAATATTTTGTATTCATCAGCATCTTTTGATATGTAGTTGCTATCTGAAAAGTAGCATAAAGCCTTCGCGAGTGTTTTATTAATGCATTTAAGCTAATTGTATAATCTCTGATACAATTAGTCCTCGACCTATGACCACAATTGAGTCCAACATTTCTGTTGCTAAGTGAGACCTTCATTAAATGAGTTTTGCCCCATTTTAACAACCTTTCTTACCAGAGTTGTTAAGAGAACCATTGCCGTTGTTAAGAATAGAATAAAATAGAATTCTTTATTGGGCAAGTGTGATTCGACACACAAGGAATTTGTCTTAGGTATATATGCTCTCAGTGTACATAAGGAGAATAAAATACATTCATCAAGAATAAAAAGATACAACACTTAGTGATAGTCAGAGTTACTAATAAGCTATCAAATCGTACTAGGAATTAAATAAAAACAATATAAATTGAAAGATACAAGCAACATGGTTATAGTGATAAGGGGGAAGAGATAGATACTAGTAAGGAAGAGAAGAATAATAGTAGTGCAGACTTAGTAAATAGTTTGACAGTGTTGTGGGAATTAGTTGTTAAGCAGACTGATGGCATTCGGAGAAAAAACTGTCCTTGTGTCTTAATTGTTCTGGTTTGCAGTGCCCTATAGCGTCGTTTTGAGGGTAGAAGTTGAAACAGTTTATGTCCAGGATGTGAGGAGTCTGTTAAGTTAGTAACATGGTTGTTAAATGAATCTGGCTTCCTCATTGACTTGGCTTGTTAGAAGGTCACAACTGTCATAAACACAAGTAAGTTGTCAAGCATCTGCATTTTGATCACACATTCATGGGGCTTGCTGCAGTGATCGTAAGTGTAACTTCAAACGGTCACTAAACAAAGCGTTGCATGTCGAGGACTACATGTAGTCCTACCTGAACAGGATGTTGTTCCCATGTAGAATTCAACATGTGAGGAGTGGTGGGCAACCAACCCCTCTCCAAATCACACAGAGATTGTCTATGACTAAAGTAGAGTTGTCTACTCTGGAGAACCTTTGTGTATTTGTGAAAGCTTCACTGTGAGCTACAACGCTGTATCCGTACATATTGAATTCTGCATAGGTATATAATATCTGAACATTACTATTTGTTATTAATTCTAACATTATTCTTCATAAGTATACATTATATAAGTAATTCCTCTGTTCATGTGTGTGAGAGATATTACCTTGTGCATCATATTTTGGAGTAGCTAAGGAAGGTGGAGTTAGATCGATTTATTTATTTTAATAGCTCATCTTTCTGCGTGGAGAAATATTCACGTTGGTTCATGAATAAATATATTCAAATGGGTCTTGAAGCACTGTTCATTTCTTTCACAATCCTATGGATTAATATATAAATAATATACAAAATCTCAGCGTAAATACTAATATTTAGTTGTCCAAAGCTAATCCAGTCATTATTAATTACAAACTCTTTTTAACATATTTTACTAGAATGATTTCACATTTCAAGTTTCCTTTATGAGTCTCTTCCCGGGTTTTTTACACGTCCTTTTGATATGACTTAGGGATTTTCTAGAGATACTATGTTTCCCTGAAAATAAGACTGGGTCTTATATTAATTTTTGCTCCAAAAGATGCATTATTTGGGCATCTTATTTGCATTAGGGCTTATTTTCTGGTTAGGTCTTATTTTGGGAGAAATACCGTACTAAATGCATCAATCTGACTGACAATCTTAACTGGGGCTTATTTTGGGGGTATAGGGCTTATATTACGAGCATCCTGAAAAATCATGCTAGGATTTATTTTCTGGTTGAGTCTTATTTTCGGGGAAACAGGGTAGTAGTGTTCTGTCCCCCTTCCTCACACAGGCAAACATAATACAAGCACGCCTGCCAATATTTTATTATGTAAACAGATTAGAATTCTTGGCAGACCAAGGTTTTGGCAGCAAACTGCCGAATGCCTGCCAAGACCGTTTTCACTCCCATAAAGCAGAAGAGGACTTATCTTCAGTCCATTCCAGGAGCAACGAATTATCCACGAGACAAGAGTTTAGTCAATGTTCAGTCCAAAATATATCCAAGCCGAATTTCAGAGATCACGATGTGACTTTCAAGGTTTAACTTTGTCCGTCACAAAGCCTGAAGAGCAATCCTACCCACTTTTATTCCTGGTGGGGCTTGGCTCCGTGACTCAGCTCAATCTCTGGCCCTCCCACACCTCTTCCGTTACTGCGCACGCTTCTCCCTCTGACGCTGCCTGGGATCAAGCAAAGATTCATCATCCTCACTCCCTATCAATTGGTGCTCCGATATGCCTTCCTCCTGGCACATCCCAGGCTGTTCCTCCTGGCCTTCGGATGGAACCTGAGGCATTGCCAGGAAGGAGGGTCCTGGAGAGGGAGGCCTTATCAGTTCCTCCCCATCACCTTCTGAGTCCTCTTCCTCTGTTAGGACAGGCTCGGGAGTCAGGGTCACAACAAGTAGCCTGAATGCTAACTTGTTAGAAGTAGGGGACACATATTTTTGGCTTTATTCAATGGCTTATAGCTGTGTTTGTAAGCGCCACCTGATTAACTGAGAAGATATCAGTAAATCTAAGTAATAGACGATACACATCAAAAATAGACAGAATAGCTATGTTTACATTTCCTGGAGGATGTCTTATGCATTTTTGCAATAATGGTGGAATATCTGTAGCTCGGGTGTAGAATGAGGGTGATGTTGTGACCCAGACCCATGTAGTTGATATTAAATGCAAACAATTTCAAAACACAGATTTTATTAAAACAGCTGAGAATTAACTCATTTTCCGACAAAGAGCCCAAGAGCCGTTGCTGGTCTTTTAAGCCTTATGGGACGGGCCAATCATCTCTTGGCCCTACTCCCTAGTCGTCCTCTCTGCTTTATCTGCTCCTGCCTTCTGGCAGCTCTTCTCATGCGTGCACTAGGAACAGGCTCCTCCTGTTCCTCTGCCTCTCTACTGTAAGCCTCTGGAGGCTCTGGAGTCTGCACATCACTCCCCGATGGCCCTGGCCCCATCTCTGCCACCGACGCAGAGCCCTCATCCGGGCCTTCCCCAGCCTCCAGGACCGGCCCATGCTCTTCCTCAGCCTCCTCACTGTCTGACTCTGCTGCCAGCTCCGCAGGCTGCTGGCGGACCACAACACTACCAGTTCACTTGAACCGGTCCTAACCGGCTAAATCCCACCCCTGAAAAGAGGGCATGGTGTGTGTGTGTGTGTGTGTGTGTGTGTATAGATAGATATACACACACACATATATACACATACATACATATGCCTCCTCACACACATACCCAGCCTCCTCACTGTCTGACTTGTTTGCCAGCTTTGCAGGCTGCTGGCGGACCATAACAGGTGAAGAATTGTTCTCTGAGCTTGTGGGTTGGTTTCCAAACATTTCGTTACCAGGCTAGGTAACATCTTCAGTGGAGTTTAGGGGATGTCGGTGTCCGTGTTCTTCTGTTTATAAGGGCTTCAGGTGTGGGTGTGTCAAGTGAGGGTCTTGTGATGGGTCAGCTGTGAGTCATCAGTGAGAGTCTTAGGACGGGTCTTGTCATTGGTCTTGTTTTACATATCACAGTATTAGTAAGAAGAAAGATTGAGCTGCCATAATAAGCACACATCTACTGTACGGGTAGTCCTCGACTTACAACAGTTCATTTAGTGACTGTTCGAAGTTGCACTGAAAAAATGTAATTTTATGACCATTTTTCACATTTACAGCCGTTGCGGCTTTCCCCCACGGTCACATGATCAAAATTCAGATGCTTGGCCAATGACTCATATTTATGACGATTGCATCCCCTGAGTGTCCTGGGAACCCCTCCCCCCCTTTTGTGACATTCTGATGAGCAAAAGTCAGTGATTCACCTAATGACGACTGTGTCCAGAAAGGTTATACCATGGGGCAAAACTCACTTAAAAACTGTCTTGCTTAGCAACTGCCATTTTGGGCTCAATTGTGACTGTACGTTGAGGACTACCTGTCTACAAATAATGAATTGGTGTTTATATCAACAAAGGAAAGTGATGACCCTTTGGAGAAATGTTGACTTCCAGCAGACCTGATATGTAACACTCATTGAAGACCCATTTAGACCACTTACACCAGGGGTGTCAAACTCAAGGCCTGCGGGCCAGATCTGACCCATGGGGTGTTTAGATATGGTCAGCGGGCCTGCCCTGGAAGCAGCAACGGACCGGATCGTGCCTCTGCCAGTGAAAACAGAGCTTGGGAGGGCAGTGTGTGGCCCGCCCAGGCTACGTTTTCACTGGCAGAAGGTTGTAGGAGGCCGTTGCGGCCGAAAGCAAAACCTCGATGAGTGACATGAAGCTGGTCATTCCCAACCTACCCATGGCCCCCGCCCCCCGAGGTCAGACAGAACCCTGATGTGGCCCTCAATGAGAGGGCCTTGGTGGTGCAGCGGACTAAAGTGCTGTTAAGTAGCACTTAGCTGTCAGCTGCCTGCAATTAGTGTGAGTTCAAATCTCACCAGGCTCAAGGTTGACTCAGCCTTCCATCCTTCCGAGGTAGGTAAATTGAGGACCCGGATTGTGGGAGCAATAAGCTGACTTTGTAGAAACACTGCTTATGGGGGGGCCAAAAGCCCTAATAAGCAGGTATATACAAAAGAATGAAGGCTATTGCTATAAGTGCATTGTAAGCCGCCCTGAGTCTTTGGAGAAGGGCAGCATATAAATTGAACTAATAAATAAATAAATAAATAAATCAAGTTTGACATCCCTGATTTACACAGTAATTTAGATTAGAACTTAGACGTAGAATAACTTTATTGTCACTTTAAATGTACACTAATCGTCATACATTAAAATGAAATTATGTTGCATACGGCTCTCAAAGGGTTACCACCTCCAGTATACACTACCTAAACATGACAGAAGGAGACGTGGTGGCTCAGTGGCTAAGATGGTCAGCTTGTCGATCGAAAGGTCGGCAGTTCAGCGGTTCGAATCCCTAGTGCCGCATAACAGGGTGAGCTCCCGTTACTTGTCCCAGCTTCTGCCAACCTAGCAGTTCGAAAGCATGTAAAAAAAATGGAAGTAGAAAAATAGGGACCACCTTTGATGGGAAAGTAACAGCATTTTGTGCGCCTTTGGCGTTGAGTCATGCTGGCCACATGACCACGGAGACGTCTTCGGACAGCGCTGGCTCTTCGGTTTTGAAACGGAGATGAGCACCCGCCCCCTAGAGTCGGGAATGATTAGCACATATGTGCGAGGGGAACCTTTACCTTTACCTTTAAAGGTGACAGAAATATAAATAAATGAATAAATAAAAAATTATTATATATTATGTGGGTTAAGGTTGCACATGAATCTTCTATTTTTTTTAAAAAAAAAAAACCTCAGTAGTATTTACTCTGGTCAAAAAAGGAATTTGCAACACCACAAATGTCTATGGCATTGGAGGATCCCGGTGTCACATATTCTTAGAAGCTCATATGGCATCACAGATTTGAAAAGCTCACACAAGTAGTTATAACTTTGGATGATGGATAACTTTCCAGTAATTTTTTTTTCCACGGCCTGAGAACCTCTTGTTTCAATTGAGTTATCACCGCATGTTACATAAGGAGCTGTCTCTGGAAATGGCCCGGAAGCCTCACTTCAAAACACAGCAACTGTATCACCAGCTTTGAATGACTGATGCCATTATATTCTGTTAGCACATTGCCATCTGCAGCGGCTGCCAGTCATTTTTTTCAGGCACAAATCAGAATGTTGGCATTAACCTACTAAGCCCTAAATGATTTTAGGCCAGACTACTCCTTGGATGAGTAGCTGCTCCCAAGCTGCTCTTCATCAGAGCTCCTTGTCCAAGTAGCTTTTCTAAACAAGCTCCACCAGGTGTGACATTGGGTGGAGATCCATGTTCACCTTCTGTCATGGAAGCTCACAGTGCAATTTGTTACTAGTAGTAACTTTGAGCTCCAGGTATCTTCCTGGGGTTTGATTGGCGAATAAAAATCGGAGGAGTGAATTCTGCGTGGGCTGCTCAAGTATGGGAGGCTGTAGATCTAATAAAAGAGACAATCAAACTACAAGTAGTCCTTGACTTATGACCAAAGCTGAGCCCCAAACAAGTGAGTTTTGCCCCACTTTGCAACCTTTCTTACCAGAGTTGTTAAGGGAATCACTGTGGCTGTCAAGTTAGTAACACAGTTGTTAAACGAATCTGGCTTCCTCATTGACTTCGCTCGTCAGAAGATTGCAAAAGGCGAATACATGATTACGGGGTTGGAGGCTAAAACATATGAAGAACGGTTGCAGGAATTGGGTATGTCTATTCTAGTGAGGGACGTGGTGGTTCAGTAGCTAAGACGCTGAGCTTGTCGATCGAAAGATCAGCAGTTCAGCGGTTTAATCCCTAGCGCCGCGTAACGGGGTGAGCTCCCATTACTTGTCCCAGCTTCTGCCAAGCTAGCAGTTCGAAATGCAAGTAGAAAAATAGGGACCACCTTTGGTGGGAAGGTTCTGTGCGCCTTTGGTGTTTAGTCATGCTGGCCACATGACCATGGAGACTTCTTCGGAAAGTGCTGGCTCTTCAACTTTGAAACGGAGATGTGCACCGCCCGCTAGAGTCGGGAACGACTAGCACATATGTGCGAGAGGAACCTTTACCTTTATTCTAGTGAGAAGAAGGACTAGGGGTGACACGATAGCAGTGTTCCAATATTTGAGGGGCTGCCACAGAGAAGCGGAGGGAGGGGGGTGTCAGCCTATTTTCCAAAGCACCAGAAGGCCAGACAAGAAACAATAGATGGAAACTCATCAAGGAGAGAAGCAACCTAGAACTAAGGAGACATTTCCTGACAGTGAGAACAATTAACAATTTGCCTTCAGAAGTTGTGGTTGCATTTCCTGGTCTGGTGTCACCCATTCCTCCCATTTCCTGTACTGGAAAAATGTTTTTGGAAAGTGTACAACCGAACCGTAGAATGTGTTAAGGTATTTTCTCTGGGTCTCTATATATTCCAAACTTTACCACAGTAAAATCTATAGATTCTTACAAAACAAAATAAATGGATTTTATTTTTTATTTTATTGTTTTGCCCACCAAGGTTTTAGGTCAGCAAATTTTGAAGTTTAACTCTCTGCATGTTTAATTGGGGGCCGGACATATCACTTGAGAAGATGCACCACTTCTTACTACCCTGTTTCCCTGAAAATAAGACCTCCCTGGATAATAATCCAAATCATTTTTTGAGCCCATGCGCTAAAGTACCCCCCCCTGAAAATAAGCCCTCCCCGAAAATATTTAAATGCATGTGTAGCCGGTCCCTGCCTTAGGGATAGGGAGAAAGAGCTGGAAATCAGGTAAGATGGCAAGAGGAGCCCCGTCTTGCTCAACGCGCCCCAAAATAATAAGACCTCGAAAATAAGGCCAAGCGGTTATTTCGGGGTTCAAAAATATAAGACAGGGTCTTACTTTCAAGGAAACACGGTAAAATGTGTCTCTTGGGCTATTTCTCATAGTCATGAAAGCCAATTGAAGACTCAGTTTCTTCAAGGTCTTCACAAGGAAAATACAGTCAGGTCCAGAAATATTGGGACATCGACACAATTCTAACATCTTTGGCTCTATACACCACCACAATGGAGTTGGAATGAAACAAACACAATGTGCGTTAACTGCAGACTGTCAGCTTTAATTTGAGGGTATGTACATCCAACTCAGGTGAACGGTGTAGGACTTACAGCAGTTTGTATATGTGCCTCCCACTTGTTAAGGGACCAAAAGTAATGGGACAATTGGCTTCTCAGCTGTTCCATGGCCAGGTGTGTGATATTCCCTCATTACCCCAATTACAATGTGCATATAAAAGGCCCAGAGTTCATTTCAAGTGTGCTATTTGCATTTGGAATCTGTTGCTGTCAACTCTCAAGATGAGATCCAAAGAGCTGTCACTATCAGCGAAGCAAGCCATCATTAGGCTGAAGAAACAAAACAAACCCATCAGAGAGATAGCAAGAACATTAGGCTTGGCCAAAACAACTGCTTGAAACATTCTCAAAAAGAAGGAACGCACCGGTGAGCTCAGCAACACCAAAAGACCCGGGAGACCACGTAAAACAAATGTGGTGGATGACCGAAGAATTCTTTCCCTGGTGAAGAAAACACCCTTCACAACAGTTGGCCAGATCAAGAACACTCTCCAGGAGGTATGTGTATGTGTGTCAAAGTCAACAATCAAGAGAAGACTTCACCAGAGTGAATACAGAGGGTTCACCACAAGATGTAGACCATTGGTGAGCCTCAAAAACAGGAAGGCCAGATTAGAGTTTGCCAAACAACATCTAACAAAGCCTTCACAGTTCTGGAACAAGATCCTATGGACAGATGAGACCAAGATCAACTTGTACCAGAGTGATGGGAAGAGAAGAGTATGGAGAAGGAAAGGAACTGTTCATGATCCTAAGCATGCCACCTCATCAGTGAAGCATGGTGGTGGTAGTGTCATGGCGTGGGCATGTATGGCTGCCAATGGAACTGGTTCTCTTGTATTTATTGATGATGTGACTGCTGACAAAAGCAGCAGGATGAATTCTGAAGTGTTTCGGGCAATATTATCTGCTCACATTCAGCCAAATGCTGCAGAACTCATTGGACAGTGCTTCACAGTGCAGATGGACAATGACCCAAAGCATACTGCAAAAGCAACCAAAGAGTTTTTGAACGGACAGAAGTGGAATGTTATGCAATGGCCAAGTCAATCACCTGACCTGAATCCCATTGAGCATGCATTTCACTTGCTGAAGACAAAACTGAAGGGAAAATGCCCCAAGAACAAGCAGGAACTGAAGACAGCTGCAGTAGAGGCCTGGCAGAGCATCACCAGGGATGAAACCCAGCGTCTGGTGATGTCTATGCGTTCCAGACTTCAGGCTGTGATTGACTGTAAAGGATTTGCAACCAAGTATTAAGAAGGGAAAGTTTGATTTATGATTATTATTCTGTCCCATTACTTTTGGTCCCTTAACAAGTGGGAGGCACATATACAAACTGCTGTAAGTCCTACACCATTCACCTGAGTTGGATGTACATACCCTTAAATTAAAGCTGACAGTCTGCAGTTAAAGCACATTGTGTTTGTTTCCTTCCAACTCCATTGTGGTGGTGTATAGAGCCAAAGATGTTAGAATTGTGTCAATGTCCCAATATTTCTGGACCTGACTGTATTTCTATCAAGATAGCCAGAAAAGCAGTTTTGGAGATTGATAAAGTTACTTCTCATAATCTCCTATTTTATACTCCAGACGTAGCAAATAAAGTGTATAGGTAGTGTCGACATACAACTATGCATTTAGTCATCCTTCAAAGTTACGACCGTTGCCGCATCCCTGCACTCACGTGATCAAAATTTGCACGCTTGGCAATTGGCTCACACGACGGTTACAGTATCCCGAGGTCATGTGATCAACTTTGGGGGCCTTCTGACAAGCATAGACAATGGGGAATCCAGAGTCACTTCACAACTGTGTGACTATAATTTAACAACTGCAGGGATTCACTTAACAATGTGGCAAGACAGGTCATAAAATGGAGCAAAACTCACTTAACAACTGTTCTTGCTTAGCACTGGAAATTTTGGGCTCGGCTGTGGTCATAAGTTGGAGGACTACTGGTATAGGATTTCTCAATTATTTATGAGAGAGCCTTACCAAATAATGCCATCTTGTCGGTTAGTCGGTTTCATGCAGTTTATTCTTTCCGGGCTACCTTGTAGAAGAAAATTGTACCTAAACGAACATCTGTATAAATTTCATGAGATGTTTGAGGCACCAAAATACAAAATGTCCAGGAAATCCAAGAGTCTGAGTTTCTTTGTCATATAGCCTAATTTAAATTTTCAGGATTTATTTTTCTTTAGTAATAATTTGTGTGTGTGTGTGTGTGTTTTTTTTTAAAAATGGTTTGCTATATTAGGAAAATCCTTTGAGAATAAACAAAAGATTTACCTTGGTGCTATGGTAGAACTTGGGCCAGGGGTGTCAAACTCGATTTCATTGAGGGCCACATCAGGGTTGTGCTTGACCTTGGGGGGGCCGGGGTTGGCGTGGCCAGGGTGGGCATGGCCAGCTTGACATCACTCGTGTCGGGGGCACCTGTGGTGGCCCAAGCACTCTGCCAACGAAAAAGGAATCCTGAGCTCCGTTTTCGGCCGCGACGGCCTCCTGCAGCCCTCTGCCAGCGAAAACCGAGCTCGGGAGGGCTGTGGCACCACGGGCCTGTCCTTCGCTGTTTCTAGGATGGCCCCATAAGCCATATCCAATAGTGGGATTCAAATAATTTATCAACTGGTTCCCTGCCCTAATGACCGGCTGGGTGGCTTGGCCATGATAGGCATGGCCAGGGGTTGTGACAGGTAGCACTCGGCCTCCTGCACCCCCCAGGAGCAAAAATGGGCTGCGGGGGGGGGGGCTGCTGTCCCCCCCCCGCCGTGCCCTGTTTTGGGCCTAGTAGGCCTCCCTGCACTTACCTGGGAGCCAAAACAGGGTGCGTGAGGACTTCTGAAAGGGGAGGGGCAGCAATTAACAACCGGTTCGGCCGAAGTGGTGCGAACCGGTTGAATCCCACCACTGGCCATATCTAAGCACTCTGCAGGCCGGATCCGGCCCCCCAGGCCTTGAGTTTGACACTCCCGACTTGGATGATAGTTAGGATCAGATGGAACAAATGGGCGTATTTTTGTATCTGTGGTACCCAGGTCACACTAAGCACGCAGTCACAAGCAGGTGGTTTTGCTCCTCCTCCCCACTTTTAGTTTTACAAGCATTGTAGTTGAGGAGCAGTTGAAAATAATGCTTTATTAAGATCTCAGTTCAGATCTTGCTCCGGCCTTGTGTCTTTCATTAGTATAGAGGAAACCCAGTGAAGCTAAAAACATATTGTTTCCTTGCTCGTATTTCCTGTATTTGGCACTGCAGTCATTTCCAGTTGCTGTCATTAATCATTCTCAGAAGAAATTTTCTCTTTCGCTAGAATCTGCTAGCTGGCAAGCCAAGGTTGCCATCAAGCTCTTACAGGGCATTGACATGACCATGCATATTAGATATTTCAATATCTAATTTTGATATAGATATATTTTCAATTTAGATACATATATATACATACATTTTCATATCTTGAAGCAATCATAACAGACAATAATTTCCTAGTGTTTGCATTTGATAATTTATAAATTTGATAAATAATATTCATTTGATATATAATATTAAAATGTATCTTGTCTTTTTATGTACACCGAGAGCATATGCATCAAAGACAAATTCCTTGTGTGTCCAATCACACCTGGCCAATAAAGAATTCTATTAAATATGATTAGCCCCAATTGGCCAGGTTTTGACTCCTACAATACAAAAAATAGAATAGAGCTGGGACCTTGGAGGTCTTCTAGTCCAGCTCCCTGCTCAAGCAGGAGAACCTATACTATTTCAGATAAGTGACTGTCTAGTCTCTTCTTAAAAACCTCCATGATGGAGCTCCCACAATTTCTGGAGACAAGCTATCCACTGGCTAATTGTCCTCACTGTTAGGAAGTTTCTCCTTAATTCCACGTTGCTTCTCTCTTTGATTAGTTTCCAGCCATTATTTCTTGTCCTGCCCGCTGGTGCTTTGGAGAATACTTTTACCCCGTCTTCTTTGTGGCAGCTCCTCAAATACTGGAATACTGCTGTTATGTTCTTCTTTTCTTTAGACTAGTCAAACCCAAATCCTGCATCTGTTCTTCACACCTTCCTGGAGTTATATAGAATTACCATGGATATATGCAGTGGTGGGTTCCTCCCGGTTTGGCCGAGCCGGTAGTGGTGACGATATGACGTCACCGAACCGGTTCTCCCCCCCGCCCTCCCACCCCCCACCCCCCCACATTATTCTTACCTTTTATTTGGTCCCACCCCCAATCTATTGCTGCCTCCTGAGTCCCAGCTGATGACTAGAGGGAAAAAAACTGTTTAAACTCTTGCCGCGGGGCTTCAAAGGGCCGTCCTACAGCTAATCAGTGTTAAAAGCAAACAAATGAGTCAGGTCGTAAGTGCGAGGACTGGTCGTAAGTGCGAGGACCTTCCAGAAATGATTCTGACCAGCTAGCCACGCCCACCTAGTCACATGACCTCCAAGCCACACCCACAAAACAAGCCACGCCCACAGAACCGGTAGTAAAAAAATTTAGAACCCACCCCTGGATATATGGAGTATTATCATGGTTTATATAGAACTGCTGACAGCATGAAGTAAATTGTGTTTGTACCAGAGGTGGGTTTCAGCAGGTTCTGATCAGTTCTGGAGAACTGGTAGCGGAAAGTTTGAGTAGTTCGGAGAACCGGCAAATATCACCTCTCACTGGCCCCGCCCCGATCTATTCTCTGCCTCCCGAGTCCCAGTTGATCAGGAGGAAATGGGGATTTTGCAGTATCCTTCCCCTGCCACGGACACCAAGCCATGCCATGCCCATCAAGCCATGCCCACAGAACCGGTAGTAAACATTTTTGGAACCCACCACTGTTTTGTACCTGTGCAGTCATATTTGTGTATTTTTCTGTATGCATATAATCATAGTTATGGTAAAATCCCCCCTCCCTCTTTCATAAGGTCACCAAGTGTGAATTTTTGAGAGATCTGGTAATTTAGTGGTGTCCTTTTTCCTGTTTCTCTCAGATGCTTCTGCCTTATTGGAAAGCACCTGCCACAAAGGAAGAATCATGGAGCGTGGTTTAAAATAATCCAGGACAAGATTATCACCTTATGGCTGCTAGTTTATAGCTTCCCATTAAGTTATGGCTAATGCCAGTATCCATGTCATTTGCACTTTCGGTGCTTAGCAAACCTTGGCATGTATACAAAATAGCATATTGTTAAGTCCTATGCATTTAACTTTTTGTAGCAGGTAGTGTATTTCTCTTGAACAGTTTTCTAATCTTTACATTGCTATTGCTATTTACTCAAACTTGTTTTACTTTTTTATGGTAATTTTTTATTAAAGGTTATAATTATAACAGTAAAAGCTAATGCAAGCTGTAAAGAAAAAGATAGAAGATAGAAGAGTAGGAAAATGCAGAAGAGAAGAAAAGCAAAGAAAGAAAAATAGGAAGATAGTACAGAAAAAGAAAAGAAATATATAAAAAATGACTTCCCTCTTATCTTAAGTATCAACACATTTAGTAATATCATCTTCTTTTAAAATACAGCAAATGATGTCTTCTTCATATATACCATGTCTTATCTATAAACAAATTTATATTTGCATTTCAACACTGATGTCACCAAAAGTCTATTAAGAGATCAAATAAACCATCTTTATATTCCTTCCTTTTACTTTTCACGATCTTGATTTTAAGTTTTCAATCTTAAAATTAACGTCCTAGTACCTGATTTGTTTTCCTTTTTAATTTGTCCCTTCTCACAACATTCTCCAAAGCTTATGTGTCTTTTTTAAAACCAACATAAGAAAGTTAGGTGATTGCCTTGTTTTGTTATCTACATATCCTTTTAAATTATTAAAATATCAACTGATTCCTTTGGTATGTTCAGTGTAAGGCATTATTTTTGTAGCTTATAATTTTTAAATTACTTTCAACTCAGTCTTGATCTTACCATGTAAAATTTGTTCCTCTTCTATATCTTTTAGACACAGTCTATCCATACAGGCAGATGCTATTAAAATTAACTTCTGAGTCCACTGTTCAAAAATATCCTTTCTCTTATTTTACTACATTCTGTAATTGTGAAGCATTCTCTTCCTTTAATTGTAACCTTTAGTTCCATCTAGTGTCCAATAAAATCTTTTCTTATTAAGTTTTTTTTAAAAGGAGAATTACAGCATATTCTCAGGGGAAGAATTCTTTGCAGTTAATTCTTGAAATCTTATTTCAAATTTATCTGGATTTGTTCATTTCTAACTTCTTAAAACCAAAGTTTTATCCACCCTCTTACAATATTTTTTGCATTTTTTAAAAAGTTCTAAATCTTGCAGTTAAAACTTCATTGAAACTTTCCCCATGAAGTGTCCCTGTGCGGGGAGTGTCTTTTCTGAAGAAATTGATTAATCATAAACAGATGCTTGGATGAATTTGATACATGAACTGACCCAGGAATCAGTTCACTTTTATAGAAACGTTCGAGATTCTTATAAAATAGCTGGGAATATAGCTCCCTATTTTATATAGTTTTTGTCCCAGCCATATTTTACCTTAAGAAAGAATATATTTTTAAGGAAGATATTCACCCAATGGGATACAAACAATTTAAATTTCCAGCCTTAAATTCAATGATCATTTAAAAAAAAAAGAATTGTGCTAAATAAATCAGTGGTTCTGAACCTTTTCTTCACCACGGACCCCCTTTAAAGGGTCTATGAGAATTCGCCACGGCCAACTTGCTGCAGCCACCTCGCCATGGTCAAGTCGCTGCAGGGCAAGAGTTACATTAATATCAAAGAAATGGTGGAATGGAATCATTAAAGAAAGGATGCAAAACGAGGGACAGAATGAAATATGAATGGCATATTTTCATGCATCGTTGCGCCGACATTCCTCACTTCTGGGACTTTCACTCATTCGATTAGTCACACTGAGTGCTTGTCAAATATTTATCTCCCTCTGCAGTATGGTTCCGCCCCCTCCTTCTGCTCATGCTCAGTCTTTTTCACTCAGTCAAGTTAACAGATCTAGAGTGCTTTTTTTCTACAGTTAATCTGTCTAAATTTATTATTGAATACCTGCATTGACAAATTTATTATTTATTATTTATTATTTATTTAATTTATTATTATTATTATTAATTAAAGAATTAAATAGAATTGTTAAATTGTTCACCAATGAGTTGTCCTGCAGTGAGTTGGCTGTGGCAATTTGTCCCATTCAATTTGTATTGAGAATCACCAATATCCAAGCCGAATTTCTAGAGATCACGATGTGACTTTCAAGGTTTAACTTTGTCCGTCACAAAGCCTGAAGAGCAATCCTACCCACTTTTATTCCTGGTGGGGCTTGGCTCCGTGACTCAGCTCAATCTCTGGCCCTCCCACACCTCTTCCATTACTGCGCACGCTTCTCCCTCCGATGCTGCCTGGGATCAAGCCAGGATTCATCATCCTCACTCCCTATCAATTGGTGCTCCGATATGCCTTCCTCCTGGCAATCCTGGGCTGTTCCTCCTGGCCTTCGGATGGAACCTGAGGCATTGCCAGAAAGGAGGGTCCTGGAGAGGGAGGCCTTGTCAGTTCCTCCCCATCACCTTCTGAGTCCTCTTCCTCTGTTAGGACAGGCTCAGGAGTTAGGGATCACAACAAGTAGCCTGAATGCTAACTTGTTAGAAGTAGGGGACACATATTTTTTGCTTTATTCAATGGCTTATAGCTGTGTTTGGAAGTGCCACCTGATTAACTGAGAAGATATCAGTAAATCTAAGTAATAGATGATACACATCAAAAATAGGCAGAATAGCTATGTTTCCCCATTTTGTCCCATTCAATTTGTATTGAGAATCACCAATACAAACGATTCTAGTGAGGTTGAATTAGACTACACAACTGCCACTGTAGTGAACACATTATTGCATTGATTTACTAATTTCCCTGTTGAATACCAGAACAAATCCAGGATAATAGCTTTGGTAACAAGTTAGGACAAACTCTTTTCAGTTAGTAATACTTTGTTTTATAACTGTGTTAAATTAAAGCAATGGAATTAGGAAATGATTGTTTCTAAGGGAGCTCTTTGGAATTAGTCTTTCTTAGAAGAGATCAAAGTTAGTGAAATCTGATTTAATCTGCCAGAAGTCCTGCCACTTTCTTTTTGGTTTTTGTGTTGCTTATTTGCTCATCTAGTATTTCCGTTTTGGAGTGATGTTGTTTCAAGTTGAATAAAATCATGTTTCTTTATTATATCTAGATATGTATATATGTGTATATATGTGTGTGTGTATATCTATCTATATATATACACACATACACACACACACACACATACACACACCGTGCCCTCTTTTCAGGGGTGGGATTTAGCCGGTTAGGACTGGTTCAAGTGAACTGGTAGTGTTGTGGTCCGCCAGCAGCCTGTGGAGCTGGCAGCGGAGTCAGACAGTGAGGAGACTGAGGAAGAGCATGGACCAGTCCTGGAGGCTGGGGAAGACCTGGATGAGGGCTCTGCGTCGGAGGCAGAGATGGGGCCAGGGCCATCGGGGAGTGATGTACGGACTCCGGAGCCTCCAGAGGCTGACAGCAGAGAGGCACAGGAACAGGAGCAGCCTGTTCCTAGTGCACGTATGAGAAGAGCTGCCAGAAGGCAAGAGCAGCTAAAGCAAAAAGGACGACTCGGGAGTATAGCCAAGAGATGATTGGCCCCTCCCATAAGGCTTAAAAGACCAGCTCTTGGGCTCTTTGTCAGAAAACAACCGTTGATAGATTTGTTTTTTGTCTTGCTGCATTTATTTCTTGTCGGCATCTTCTGCTTCTGAACTTTTGCCAAGAAAAGCCTTTGACAGTTTGCCACAGTAGACCAAGACTGGTGATAAGGCTGAAGAATTGTGTTATGAAGAATTTGTTTTGAATTAGTTTGGACTACGCTGAGAATGAGTTAATTCTCAGCTGTTCTAATAAAGTCTGTTTGTTTACAACTGATTGCGTTTGATAATACCTACTTGGGCCTGGGTCACAACAGGTAGTTCCGACGGTCAGCTGAGAGTGAATCAGTTCGCTCCGACGATCAGTTGGGCTGCCCGCCCGCCCCTGCGCTATATCGACCTATATTTCCTTTGTTTGAAGCCCAGCTGATAGGCATGGTAGAGCGGATTGCCGCTCCTCAGCTGTTTTACTCACCGGGGCTGCAGTAGAAGGTAAGTTTTGGAGCTGTTTTCAAACAGAATGCGCATGCGCAGAGTACCTGTTTTGTGGCGCGAAAGCGCAGTCAGAGTTGCTACACTGGTTGAACCACGGCCTCTTTTCCATCATGTCACAGAATCTCTATGGTTGTTTTATGGTGGTTAGTCATGGGGGCCAAGATACCAAAACAGTGTGTAGAATGGAAACGTTTATTTATTTCTATTATTTATATGCCCCCCATGTTCAATATGGAGTCATGGGAATAGATAGTAAAAACCAAAAAAACAATAAATGTAATATAAAAATGGTATGGTGTGAATTCCCCCACTTTCTTGTAATTCGTAGGATTTTTATTTCCAGTTACAGCTGAAAAGCAAATAGAATTCTAGTGACGCAGCAAAAACGTAATAGGTATAGTAGAACCACTAGTAGTTAATAGATTGCATTAATCTTAAATTAAAATGAATTTAGATCTGGCCAGAATTTGTTTCTGGTTAGGCGGTCTGTTCCTTAGTTTTCACAAAATGGTTCACCTCTATTTGTCAATCTGGTTACTGTTATCCTTCCTCTTGACACATCCAGGAACTCGATCTGGGAAAAGTATCAAGTGTTTTCCGGGGAATTGACGCTGTTTTCACTTCTCTTCTCTTAAAAAAAAAAAAAAAAAACTTTATAAAGAGTAAACGGAGATATATTTTTCCCAGTACCTAATTAGAAATGAACTGTTTTTTATTTCCTTATCATGCCTTTTGCATGCTATTTTCCAAATGGTTTATAATATAAACTATCAGCAGTTGTTTATACTTATTTATTTTGCGGGTATTTTTTATTGCTGTCTTTTATTGATGTCTTTTCAATTGTTTTAGAATTTTAGAATTGTAAGCTGCCTAGAGTCACTTGGGTGAGTTGGCTGGCTAGAGAAATTGAATAAACAAAGAAGTTCCAAAAAAATTAAAAATACAGTGTTATTGATAATGATGGATAATTATTAATTAATTAATAACTTTATTGTCATTGTACGTATATACACAGTATACCCATACAATAATAAGCTGTAAATAAGCTGATGAAAGCAAATTTGCGGAGGTTTCTGAGTAACAGACGTTGAACTGCAACCAAGAACATAATGGATGTCGTGTGTGTGTGTGAGAGAGTGTGTGTTTGTGTATGGAAAGGACTTCTATAATTTGACTTCTATAATAATATATGTATTTAAAATGCAGGAGGGCTTAGAAAATGAACCTTTGAGCTATGGACTAATTAGTGAGTGAATGTCTATGGGAGTTA
Organism: Pantherophis guttatus; assembly: GCF_029531705.1. Next base: position 5,105,610 of record NW_026844029.1, on the reverse strand, counting down.
TTGATCCAAAGCTGTTGAGTATTTTAAAATCGAACAAGCACCTTGAGTTCGGTAAATTAGTAGCAAAACAATAAAAATGAAATGAGAAAACAACATGTTCATGTTTGCCGTTTCCTCATCAAGTAGGAGCCGATGAAGTTTTACAAGTTATTAAATGGTAATTTGGTCTTGAGTTCAACAGGACATGCCTCCCATGTTGTCTTCCTCGAAGAAATAGAATAACTGGCATACCCACAAATTCTTCTTTACCTTCATATAGTTTAACTTTTTTACCCGGAGCTTTCAGTTTCTTTTTTATCCATCTCTGTATCTAAGGTAGAAAACAACAATTCGTGCCATTTTGATAGCTAGCGAAGGAAATTTAGCTAGCCCCTCAGGTTACCTTGGAATCTTTGCTCCTCAAGAAAGCAGCGAAATCTGAGTCATTGGCCTGACTTTTTGAGTGACTCCCTTGGAAAGGTACAGCGGGCGGAAAAAAAAGTGATATTGAATCCACGTGTTGCATAAGGTTTTTTTATTTTTAAATCTGCCCTCTAAAATCACAGACAGGATGTTGATACCCTGTGCTAGCAAACATTCTGCACTATTTAGAAATAGAAAATGAATCAGGGGTTCTGAAAGGAGTGTGATTATATGGACTAGAATGGAAATTAATTCGTTTTCGGTACAATTCACCTGATAATGTTTGCTCAAGGACTAAGTGCTGATTCCTAAAAGTGATCTTCATCTTAAACTCACACTGTTCCCCCCTCACCCCCCCCAAAAAAAAGGTGGGAAGAGGAAGGTTTCTTAGTACAAAACATAACTTTATTCAAAATTAAACACAACAATGTGTGAGAGTATTAAGACGCCTCTCGTGTCTTGCAAATGGTGAATGATTTTTAGAAAAGAGAAAATGGATCCAATTCCAAGCAATTCTGTCATCTCCCTCACCGCCTATAAAACAGGTATCCAGTCTGATGCCACCTCTGTCTCTTTGTTGATTTTTAAGTATCTTTTTCACCCCAAAAGCAAAATACATTATTCACTATATTTCTTCATTTGAAATGTCTGATAATTAAGTTTATCTGATGAGCTTTCTTTTGAAATGATACAGATGACTTACCAGCCAGTTGCTGGCATTATGGACTAATATAAAATAGCTGATTCCTTATTTGATCCTTATCTGATCCTTACTGTGCTGTCTTTTTCGCAAGATTTGAAAACTATTTTGATAGGAACTATCAACTATTAACTATTAAAAACCAGGGTGGATTTGATTTAAATCGAGTTGATTTAAATCACAATTTAAATCATGATTTAAATCACTAGTAAAAAGGCTTGATTTAAATCAACTCTATTTAAATCATAATTTTTAAAGAGCAGCTGTCATCTCTGCTACTCCTTTGACCCACTGTTGACTCACCGATAGTCCCAGTGTTGCAGAATATACAGCCTCATGCTACATAACTAAGCTCCATTTCATGCTGAATAAACTAAATTATTTATGTATCTTAAATAGAAAACTATCTTATGATAGATTTTTACCCCAAAAGTTTTTTATTAAAATAAATTTGATAAAAATCAAAAAAATCCGATTTAAATAAAAAAAATCTGATTTTTTTGATTTTTTTAAAAAAATCATTGATTTTTATCCACTCTGTTAAAAACTATTTTGATAGGCTCTTGAGCATTAGAGGTACAGTAGAACTATCTTTTAATTTGGGGATATTTTTATTGTTGGCTTTGGTTCTTAGTTTAGATCAGGGGTGTTAAACTCAAGGCCCAGGGTCCGGATCTAACTCGCAAGGGTGCTTAGATCTGGCCCGGGGGGCTGCCCTGGAAACAGAAAAGGACCGGCCTCTGCCAGCAAAAACGGAGCTTGGGGGGGCCGTGAGTGCTCGGGCCACCACAAGCGTCCCTGACACAAGTGACGTCAAGCTGGCCATGCCCATCCTAGCCACGCCCCCCCACCCCGAGGTCAAACACAATCCTGATGCAGCCCTCAATGAAATTGAGTTTGTCACCCCTGGTTTAGAAGATAGTTTTATTTAACAGTAGGGGCTGGTTTTGTTTTCATATTTGGTATATTATACTGCTGTAAATCGTTTGGAGTCTTTGCAGAATGGATAATATTCAAAAGTTCATACTAGTAAATATCTATTTTTATAGGATCTTTTTAATTGCTGTGTGCTGCTTGAAAAATAGGTATTCTGTTTTCATGAATTAGAAATAAAAAATGAAGATTGTGTAGCAATACATTGTGTATCCAGAATGTGCCGATATAATTGATGGGATATGGGCAAGAGAATGTTGGTTCACTAGATGAATCAGAGAAGCTAACTTGCAAAGAATAACGTTAATGTGACTGGAACAAAATTGCCTTTGGTTCTGCTGATAAGCAAGCTGGCCAAAAAAAGGGATGAGTCACTGATGAATGGATGTGAATTGAATACTCAACCGAAAAGAAGGACTTTTAGGTGGTTTGGTCATTTGGAGACAACTGAAATGAAGGTCAGCTTGTACAAAATAAATCTATGAAGGAAAAGTCAACGGGTTGAGAAGAAGGGAAGAGCAAGAATATTGCAATTAATGCAGTTCATGAAATTTGTCAAAAGAGAGAAAGCAATACATTCAAAGGCTAAAAGACACTCTGTGAGTCAAACTGCCTTCAGAAGTTGTGGGAGCTTCATCACTGGAGGCTTTCAAGAAGAGATTGGACTGCCATTTGTCAGAAATGGTGTCGGGTCTCCTGCTTGGGCAGGGGGTTGGACTAGATGACCTACACGGTCCCTTCCAACTCTGTTAATCTGTTAATCTAGTCCAGGGGTCAGCAACCCGTGGCTCTGGAGCCGCATGCGGCTCTTTGGGCCATCTGCAGTGGCTCCCTGTCAGGTGATCCCACCACTGGCTGGCCTCGCCCCTTGCCCTCCCCTCCCAGTCACTCCTTGCCTGGCCTGAGAAGGTAAGGGTGACAGCGGGGGATAGGAGAACTGGGCAGGGCAGAGACAGAGAGATACAGAGAGAGGGGGAGAGACACATAGAGAGATACAGAGGGAGAGGGAGGGAGGGGAGAGAGAGAGATGTCAAAAGGATTTTGTGGTTCACGGTGTTTTTTAGCAACTGGTTCTCTGCCCTAATGACCGGCTGGGTAGGCGTGGCTGGGGGGGGTGTCATGTGACTGGTGGAAGTGAGTGACATCGAGTTGGCCACGCCCACCCAGGTTTTGTGGCTCCCGGTGTTTTCTTTTCTGTGGGAAACGGGTCCAAATGGCTCTTTTGAGTATTTAAGGTTGCAGACCCCTGATCTAGTCCCACCTTAGACATTAAACCCATCTGGGTGACTTTGGGCCAACCACTTAGGAGACTGAGCGCACGAATATGGCGAAGCCAAAATTGCAATGCTAGAAAGGCATCAAGAAGGATAGTGAACAGTGACGATGTAAATTGCCTTGTTTTTTTCTCTTGTTTTACATGTCTTCATTCTATATATTTATGAAACTCATCTCTTCTGGGTCATGACCAAAAGGACGGCCAGTGGCTTACATAGAATATAAGTAGAAAGAGTTTAAAACATCCACATCCGCAATTAAAACTACACAATATGCTTGCTACTTCTCACTCTCTTTATGGTCTTTGTATTAATATTGCTTAAAGTGAAAAGAAGTGGCATGGAGGGTATATGCATGACAATAAATTGTTAATTGAGAATTCTGTTGAGTGCATACTAGTGCAAATAAGAACAGAATAACAGAGTTGGAAGGGATCTTGGAGGTCTTCTAGTCCAACTCCCTGCTTAGGCAGGAAACTACACCACTTCAGACAAATGGTTATCCAACATCTTCTTAAAAACCTCCAGTGTTGGGGCATTGACAATTTCTGGAGGCAGGTTGTTCCATTGATTAATTGTTCTAACTGTAGGAAATTTCTCCTTAGTTCTAGGTTGCTTCTCTCCTTGATTAGTTTCCACCCATTGCTTCTTGTCCTGCCCTCAGGTGCTTTGGAGAATAGCTTGACTCCCTCTTCTTTGTGGCAACCCCTGAGATATTGGAACACTGCTCTCATGTCTCTCCTAGTCCTCCTTTTCATTTTACAAATAAAAGGAAGGAGAAGGAATGGGGCAGAGAAAAACTGCAGATAAGTGATTTTTGTGTGATGTTGGCAATAAAGTTTGGGTCAAATATCAGAAAAGATAAGAGAACGAAGTAAAACACGGAGGGATGTGAGGAGCTGCAATGTTGAGGAAAAAGATCAGGAAGACTAAGGGACCAAAATGAGGAAGAATGGGAATGGCGGTATTTGTGATTGAATGAAGAAGAAGCAGAGTATAAAATTAGAAGAAAAAAAACCCCCCAGCATTGTCGTTTGTCCGTTCTTTTAGGATTAAAAAAGCTAGGAAGGAACCAGTGATATTTCTTCTCCTAGAGCAAGGGTGTCAAACTCGATTTCATTGAGGGTCACATCAGGGTTGTGTTTGATCGGATGGGCGTGGCCGGGGTGGGCATGGCCAGCTTGACATCAGGGGGTACCAGTGGTGGCCTGGGTGGATCTGTGGGGATTCTCCTGCAGCCCTCTGTAGCAAAATGGAGCCTGGGAAGGCTGCTTGCGGCCATCCTAAGCTCCGTTTTTGCTAGCAGAGGCACCGCGGGCTGGTCGTTTGCTATTTCCAGGGCGGCCCCGGGGGCCAAATCTAAGCACCCCACAGGCCGGATTCGACCTGCGGACCTTGAGTTTGAAATCCCTGTCCTAGGGCTGATGAAACATATTACTCAGAAGTAAAATCAATGCTGGGACTTGTTTAACTAAGTCTCAGCAGAGAACTGGAAGGGGTATGTATGTATGTATTATGTATGTATGTATTTATTAGTTCGATTTATATGCCGCCCTTCTCCAGAGACTCAGGGCGGCTTACAATGCATTAAGCAATAGCCTTCATACTTTTGTATATACCTGCTTAGTAGGGCTTTTTGGCCCCCCCCAAGCGGTGTTCTATTTTATACAAAGTCAGCTTATTGCCCCACAAACCGGGTCCTCATTTTACCTACCTCGAAAGGATGGAAGGCTGAGTCAACTTTGAGCCTGGTGAGAATTGAACTCGCAGTAATTACAGGCAGCTGGCAGCTAAGTGCTACTTTAACAGCAGTTTTAGTCCGCTGCGCCGCCATGGCTCTTGACTTGACGTGACATGCACCTCAAACGTGTGTGTGTGTGTGTGTGTGTGTGTCAGTTTTTAACATACCGAATGGTAAAAAATGCAGAGGATAGAATAAAATTGTAAGACTCAGACCAAAATTTACCACATATATGGATCCTGGCAGGATGCATTGCAACTGAATATTTGAATAGTAGAATTACCCTTTCCTGATCTTTCAAGATAGAATGGAAACCTTTCCCTTCCAGTCCAATTTTGACACAGGTTCGATTGGGAGTTAAGCTTTTAGGATGCTTGTGTTTGACCTGGGTAACCAAACTGAGATAATAGACCAGGGTGTCATAGCCAAGGTCCGCGGGCCGGATCTGGCCCATGGGGTGCTTAGATCTGGCCTGCGGGGCCACCCTGGTAACAGTGAGGGACCAGTCCACGGTGCCTCTCCCAGGGAAAATGGAGTTCCGTTTTTGCTGGCAGAGGGTTGAAGGAGGCTGTTGCAGCCAGAAACGGAGCTCAGGAGCCCGTTTTCGCTGGCAGAGCAATAAAGTTGCTACAGGTGCCCCCGACATGAGTGACATCGAGCAGGCCGCACCCACTCTGGCCATACACACACACACACTGCCCCCCTGAGGTTAAACACAACCTGATGCGGCCCTGAGTGAAATTGAATTTGACACCCCTGTAATAGACTTAAAAGTAGGTGTGCCGAGTATCTGTCTAATAGTGTTTTGCTTCCGTCATTTTAAAGCCTGAAAGCATAAAAGAGTAAGAATTTTTCTGTTTTTTTTTCTTTATCTTTTAGATTTTTGCCATTTACTGAGCCCACCCTGTTTTACTGAGGAGGATAAATACAGTCTGGAAGCTCTCCGTACAATTCATAAACAGATGGATGATGACAAAGATGGCGGCATTGAAGTAGAAGAAAGTGATGAGGTTGGTATGGACATATGTTAGTTTTATCTCACGTATTCCCATGTAAATGTACAGCTGTGCTATTTCACCTAATCCTGGCAGACGAATTAGAAGAAGGGGAAAAAAAAAAACACCAAAACCTTCACTTGGCATTTTGGAGCATTTGCATTCCCCAAGAATGCAGACGACAGATTTAAAATAAATCTTGGAATTAACTTGGGTAGCAATGCCTTAGATATTTCTGCTAAAAGTGTAGCTTTGCACACTGAAAGACAAACGGAGTGTGAAATTGGAATCCAGATTGTCAAGGCCCGACTTGGTTTTCTGTACATGCACAGGGGAAAAGAAAGGCTGTGGCACATGGATCTTTTATGCTTTTCTGCATCATTTATTGTTCTTATAGCAGATCTGCTTCTCGATCACACTGTTATCAATCGCACTAATTAAATTCGGGACCCTCAAATGTTTTTCATGCTTTGTGTGTTACAAGTATTTCCTGTTTTCTTCATTTTTCTGACGCTAGCTTTTTAAAACTCCTGTTTAAACAAATGGCTTAATATGAAAGCTATTTTTCTTCCACCCTGGTTCAATTTAGTAAAGATGGGAAAAGTTTTAAAAAAGGGCAAGACAGAAAAATGAATAGTCTCACTCATCTTTAATCGTCTTCTGGCACTATTAACGGGGTCTTGTTACCAAACATGTTTAGTAGCCTGGTTCAAATAAAAACTCCAACTCCCCCCCCTCCTCCTGTCTTCCCCATCTATCATCACCATAGAGTAGGGGTCAGCAACCTGCGGCTCTGGAGCCTCATGTGGCTCTTTCACCCCTCTGCTGCGGCTCCCTGTCACTCAAAATATGCATCACAATCACCAATGTGCGACACCCGCCAGCACGCAATTTATTGAGCTTTTCAACCCCTGATAGGCCAACCATGGATAAATCCAAGAAAAGAAAAGTTTCAGAAGAAAACAGAACGTTTAACTCAACTATGTATGCTAGTTTTGTGGCTGCTCAAGAAATAGTCAGCACAGGAAGGGTTTTGTGGCTCCCGGTGTTTTTTTTTTTCTGTGGTAAACAGGTCCAAATGGCTCTTTGAGTGTTTAAGGTTGCAGACCCCCGCCATAGAGAAATTAATAATTAATACAGTAAAAAGTAGACTGCACTAAGATAGGATAGGATAAGAGAGGATAAGATAGGAACAGGATACAGACATGTGAGAAAACATGCGTTTTGGTTTATGCTCATCTTGTGGAGAAGTAGGACTTTTAGCGATTCCTTTTCAGATGCCCTCACAGAATGAGTGCCATCAAGTTGGGTGAGGTGATCCCGATGTAAAGCTGCACTGTGAAGAGCTTTTCTAGGTGATAATAATCAGCATTTTGAATTGGACCCTGCAGTTGTGTGGCCACTGTATTCTCTCACAGCCGTAGCATCCGCACATTGCAAAAGTCCAGACTTGTGGTGGCAAAACTACCATATTTTTCGGAGTATAAAATGCTCCGGACTATAAGATGCACCTGCCTTTTTTTGGTGAGGAAAACAAGAAAAAGAAATCTGCCTCTGCCTCCCAGCAATTTTGCCTCATTTTGCAGCAAACAGCCTGCTTTACTTTCATTTTTGTTTTCAGCATAGCTTGATTAGCACAAGAAAAAAAAAATCTGCTTCCAGGAATTTACCTCCTTGCAGCAAGCAGCAGAGGCCCCTGAGAGCAAAACAGCTGAGAGTCGGGAGGCCGATCCAATTAACTTGTGTTAATTAGGCTGTGCTAAAGCTGAAAGGAGCTGTTTCTTCTTGCTGCTTGCTGCAAGGAGGTAAATTGCTGGGAGGCAGAGGCCAAAGGGTGGGGGCCAGTGGGTGGGCGGGGCTACATTGGGTGTATAAGACGCACCTAAATTTTCACCCCCTTTTAAGGGGGAAAAAGGTGCGTCTTATACTCCGAAAAATACGGCACTTGGTGTTCCCACCACAGAAGATGCTGCTAAAGTTTGTCACAACTGACAGACCGTCAGTCTGTGGTTTACCCACAGCGAAGTGTTTTCATTGGTTGCTTCAGTTTTCTGAAATACTTTTCCTGCTCAAATGTATGAAGTATCTGTTGTGACATCTTTTAGAATCTTCCCTGTATGAGCCTTTTGTAGGTAACTATTATTGATGAATATGTTTTCATTGCCTTTGTTCCTTCCTGTTTTTTATATATACATTTTATATTTCTATCTATATCTATCTATATCTATATCTTTACATCTATACCTATTACCTATACATCTATACATCTATATCAGAGGTCTTCAAATTTGGTAGCTTTGAGACTTGTGGACTTCAACTCCCAGAATTCTCCAGCTGGCTATATCTTGGGCCACCTAGAAGTTTGGCATGTAGCAAGGAGGAGAGTTTTGGGCAAGTGGCAGAATTGGTGGGTGGAGAATTCTGGGAGTTGAAGTCCACAAGTCTTAAAGCTGCTAAGTTTGAGGACACCTGATCTATATCATTATCTATCTATCATCTATCATCATCTATTATCATCTATCATCTATCATCTATCATCTATCATCTATCCTATCCTATCCTATCCTATCCTTTCCTTTCCTTTCCTTTCCTTTCCTTTCCTTTCCTTTCCTTTCCTTTCCTTTCCTTTCCTTTCCCTATCCCTATCCCTATCCCTATCCCTATCCCTATCCCTATCCCTATCCCTCTCTCCACCCACCATCCATCCATCCATCCATCCATCCATCCATCCATCCATCCATCCATCTATCTATCTATCTATCTATCTATCTATCTATCATCTTTTACTGTAGTTTCTCAATGTATTTTAATAGCATTTATTTTTGTTTGTAAACTGTCTTGAGATGTAGCTACATAGGAATCATAATATAGAAGGACTACAGTCGATACATCAATTTTTTTTTTTCCTTCTTAAGATGGGAAAGGAAATACTGTATCCTGATGGGACCTTTTCTAGAATGTTCAGTCCGACCCTGGAGGTTACCACTGCGATTTCGATGATTTGTTGAATTCACAGGCTGCCCAATTCCCAGCAACTCTGCTTCGTTATAGATTGCAAGGAATTCAAATATATTGATGGGCCTGTGATCATCTCATTTTTTCCCCTCTATCGCCTGCGCTTGCAATATTCTTTTAAGAATTATATAAAGGAAAAGAAAAGTACGTTCTTTGTCTTTTTAGCGTGGGATGTACAGTTTTATGTAAGGAAGGAAATTCAGTCCGAAGAAATTAACCCCTTTTCCAAAAGCTGCTTCCTGTTCAGTTAAATGCACGCCTGAAACAATTCATAAGGGACATTATTTAACCTTGTGTTCAATGTTGATCCAGGGAGTGACTGGAAAAACTCTAGTTACTTTCCAGTAGGCTTAGTCTAGTCACAAAAAAAAAAGTGTTGTGACATTACAGACTATAACGTCTCACTACAAAATATAATAGCAATTTATTTCCAGAAAGAAGCAGCGACTTTATGCGTCACCGTAATGACATATAGTCTAGTGCCAAAATACCTAGTGCGTCGTAATGTTACGTTTTGGCTATCATTTGCAACACGAGCACGCTCCTAGCTTTGAATCAGAGTGATTCAGCTGAATTTGACGAAGGGAGTTCTTGAAAATGAATCCCCTTCCTCAAGGGAAAAATGAATTTTTCCTCGCTCCAAAGAACCAGTCGTGATAGTCAGGGAAACTTCCGGCTTTGACTGGAATGGGTTGAACGGAAGGAAGAAGTATCAGTTGGTAGCTAATCTGAGAATAGCAATTGTTGTAGGAACAGCTGGGCAAGTTAGCTAGCCTTTTGTCTCTGAATGCAGACATTGGGAAGGATCTGGAATCATGGACTTCTCTCTATTTCTGAGAGTAAAGCACGTTGGCGGTCTGAATTAGAAATCTAGTAATGGAGAGGGGGGGGAAGGAAGAAAGGAAGAAGCAGACTTCCTAGAACGGGTGTCAAACTCATGGCCTACGGGAAGAACCAGCCGGCGGTGCCTCTGCCAGCAAGAACGGAGCTTGTTTTCAGCTGCGATGGCCTCCTGTGACCCTCTGCCAGGAAAAACAGAGCTTGGGAAGGGCCAGACAAGCTCCATTTTTGCTGGCCACCACAGGCACCCCTGACATGAGTGATGTCGTGCTGGCCATGCCCCCTGGCCACGCCCCCCTGAGGTCAAACACAACCCCGATATGACCCTCAATGAAATCGAGTTTGACACCCCTGTCCTAGAATGATTAAAATTGAGTAGAATAGAGAGTAACTGTTTAAGCAGGGGGTTGGAAGGGACCAGTGATAGCTAATCTTTTTGCCATCACGTGCCAAAAGTGGGGGGAGCATGTGGGGGGTCGCACACGCGTGTGCCCATACCCATAATTCAATGCGCCCTGCCCCCCGCACATGCGCACATGTGTTTTTTGCCCATCCCAGGCTCCAGAGGCTTTCTTGGAGCCTGGAGAGGACAAAAACAGCCCGTTTCCCAACTTCCAGTGGGACCGGAAGGCCCGTTTTCACCCTCCCGAGACTCCAGAGGCATTCTTGGAGCCTGGAGAGGGCAAAAATGACTCATTTCCCAACTTCCACTGGGACCGGAAGGCCTGTTTTTTTGTCCTCTCCAGGCTCCAGAGGCTTTCATCCCCAGAGGCCCTCTGGAGGCCGGAAACGACCCGTTTCCAAAAATCAGCTGGCTGGCGTGCGCATGCACACTGGAGCTGAGCTAGGGCAACGCTCATGTGCCCACAGATATGGCTCCACGTGTCACCTGTGGCACATGTGCCATAAGTTCGCCATCACGGTCCTATACCATTCCAGACAAACGGTTGTCCAGTCCCTTCTTAAAAGCTTCCAATGATGGAGCACCCACAACTTCTGAAGACAAGCCATTCCACTGGTTATTTATTTATTTATTGGTTCGATTTATATGCTGCCCTTCTCCGGAGACTCAGGGCGGCTTACAATGCGTTAAGCAACAGCCTTCATACTTTTGTATATACCTGCATAGTAGGGCTTTCGGCCTCCCCATACAAAGTCAGCTTATTGCCCCCACAATCCGGGTCCTCATTTTACCTACCTCGAAAGGATGGAAGGCTGAGTCAACCTTGAGCCTGGTGAGATTTGAACTTGCAGTAATTGCAGGCAGCTGGTGCTAGTTAACAGCACTTTAGTCTGCTGCGCTACCAAGGCTCATTCTGTTAATCATTCTGACTGTGGGGAAATTTCTCCTTAGTTCTAGGTTGCTTCTCTCCTTGATGAGTTTCCACCCGTTGCTTCTTGTCCTGCCTTCAGGTGCTTTGAAGAATAGTTTGACTCCCACTCCTTTGTAGCAACCCCTGAGATATTGGAACACTGCTATCATGTCTCCCCTAGTCCTTCTTTCCATCAGACTAGACATACCCAATTCCAGCAACCGTTCTTTATATGTTTTAGCCTTCAGGCCCCCAATCATCTTTGTTGCTCCTCTCTGCACTCTTTCCAGCGTCTCAATATCTTTTCTTATATCGTGGCAACCAACATTGGATGCAGTATTCCAAGTGTGGCCTTACCAAGGCATTATAAAGCGGTATTAACATTTCACGTGATCTTGATTCTATCCTTCTAGTTCAACGGGATGGAACATCGGCAGGAAATTCACAAGTTAGAAATACATTTCCAAGATGAGACTTCTGCAACCAACCATTATGTATTTTATTTATTTGTTAAATTCTTGCTGGTCCATCCCCTTGGTTATCACAATATCAGCCATTGAGCTTTAAAATCCTGATTTATGTCTCGGGTCCTGTTTTCATTTCCTGTTCGTTTCTTCTCCCCATTCTCTCTAGTTTTATGATCCTCTGAGCTTTTGATCATGGGCAATTTATTTAACTACAGTTTGTGCTTTCTGCTACCTGATTGCAAGGATCGGTTAGTGGCATTCAACCTTGGCCAGGACAGCAAGTGAATTCTATATTTAGTAACCTGAAGTGAAGATTATTAGAGAAGCAGGAGGCGAGAGAACCTTCTCCTTAGATTTTTCAGTCCCAAACATTTGTCTTTAAAAATTGTTTTCGCTGCAGCTTTAAATGCTCCGTTTATTCAGTTGCCCTCCGGTAAGCTACGGTTTATCTCCAGGATGCTAAACTTAGAGATGATGGAGGAAGGCTGCAGATGACCTGAATGTTGCATGGGCTACTGAGTGCCTTTCCCTCACCAAATACAGCAGACTCTGTGAAATGAAGAAGAAGGTGTCAATTGCTCAGCTGCTTCTGCTCCTCGGAGTTGAGGGCAGCTTGTGTTACAAGGAGGGCATCAAGACAGTGCCCATCTGCTCGGTACAAGGAAAATGCTCTGGGCTAAATCAGATTTGAAATGGGGATGAGAAAGCAACTCCTTTTGGTACAAAAATGGAAATGACATTCCTTTAAAGGGACGGGTAAGCAATTCTTTACTTACTGCATTCAACTCCAATTTGGACCAATAGATAGAATATCCTGCTATTTTATTCAAGGCATCTACCATTTGCATCATCACAGGCATAAAATTGTGAATTTTAGAAATAATCAAAAGGATTGCCATCAGCAGAGAAAAGCTGATTCACAATTCAACTGAATTGTGTACATGTAGTCCTCAACTTAACGAGACCTCAATTGAGACCAACATCTCTCTTGTTAAGCGAGACAGTTGTTAAGTGAATTTTGCTCCATTTTTCTTGCCACAGTTGTTAAGCAAATCACTGCAGATGTTAAATTAGTAACACGGTTGTAAAATGAATATGGCTTCCTCAAAAGGGGATCACATGACCCCAGGATTCTGCGACCGTCATAAATATGGGTTAGCTGCCAAGTGTGTGAATTTTGACTATGTGACCAAGGGTTGCAAGTGTGAAGAATGGTCGTAAGTTACCTTTTCCAGTTCTGTTGTAACTTCAAATGATCACTAAGTGAACTGTTATAAGTCGAGGACTACCTGTATTACTTCGCAAATCTCTCTACCTTGCCTAGTTCCTCTAAATCAGGGGCATCAAACTGAATTTCTTCGAGGGCCGGATCAGCATTGTAGTTCTCTCCGTGGGCCGGCCAGGGAGGGGGGGAGATGGAACGGACGTCTCCTGTACCACCCTGCCTGCCAAACTGGGATGTGGGGGGCCACAGGTGCCCCCCGCCGTGCCCCGTTTTTGGCTTAGACGGCCTCCTGCAGCACTCTGTTGACCAAAATGGCGCACGAGGGGGCTGTTGACCCCATTTTTGCCAGTAAAGTGCTGCAGGAGGCCGTCCAGGCCGAAAATGGGGTGTGCGGGGGCCATGTGCGCCCCTCGTGCCCCGTTTTGGCTGCCAGATGCACAGCAGGACGGTCCTTTGCTATTTCCAGGCTGGCTCCGCGGGCTAGATTTAAGCACACCGCGCAGGCCTTGAGTTTGACACCCCTGCTCTAAATAATTGGGAAAGTGTCGGAGAATATACTGCTAATCTTTATTTTATTTGATTCATATAATAATCTTGATCCATTTTATGAATTTCAAAGGAAATCCAGCCTGTTTAATACAACAAACATGGTCTGTCTCTACATGCCATCAAAGATGTTTTTTCAACATCTAATGACAGTACTTATAAATTGGTCGCCCTGCTTATTCAAATCTATTAAATGTATGATTAACCTGTTATTGTCTCCTGCTTGTCTAGTTTTTTTATAAACCCATCTTGATAGTGTACGGTAACAGTTGCTGTAATGAATTTATCAGCACCGCAGTTAAAATCTGTATGTCAACATTAATCAATGAAATTGATCGATAATTAGGACACTGGGTATAATTTTAACCTGATTTTGAGTATTACTGTAATATAAGTCTGATTAAATGCCTCTGATAATATTCTCTGATCAAACACCTCATCATGCAATGGGACAGCATTTTGGGGCCATAAATATTTTATACCATTGTAGAAGAAATCCATCCCATCCTGGTGTCTTCCCATTAGCCACTTTTTAAATTATTTGTTTAAATGTCTGCCTCAGAAACTGAGGCAGATTAAGATTCTTTTTGTGTATCATTGAAGAGTGATAAGTTTATGGTATTTAGAAAGGCCTCTAGACTCTCATCTGATACATTTTTCAGTTTACTATGTGGTTCTGAGTATGATTTTTTTAAAAGAATGACGACTTATATTCTTGAAGTTTTACTTATCACTTCGAATAATTAGAAACTTTGCCTTTTCTTTCTTTTGCTTTAAATGATTAGCCCAAATCCTATGAGATCTTTCACCATTCTCTAGTATCTCTGTTGTAAATATGTTAGCATGAAGTCTCTCTTCTGTGCAATTATAGTATTTAGTTTGCATTTCTTAGATACTTTGCTTGCCTATCTTTGCTCAAGAGCTACTGCTGGTAAAGGCAAGCATGAGCATATGTTCATTTTAATGTACATTTAAACATATGTTCATCTTAAGACGAAGCCAAAACATGTAATTCATAATCCAGATCTCATTTGGAAATGTCAGTATACTAGAAGTATTCCTTCAGTATTATTCAATTTTAAAAAAAAAAAACACTTACCCAAACTTTTTAATTTAAATTTTTGAATCACATAAATTCCTTTTACTTTATATTCAAGAAAGTATTGTGATACATAAGAAACATCTGTTACATATTTGTATTATTGCGAATAATTCATTTCAAATCTCTGGAAAGTGTAGGAGAGCCAAATGTAGGAATATTATTTCTGCCAAGGAAGGGCTAAAGTTTATATAGATAGTCCTGGATCCATGACCAAAATTGAACCCCAAATTCTGCAGCTAAGCCAGATGGTGAGTTTTGCCCCATTTTACAACCTTTTTTGCCACAGTTCGTAAAGTGAATCACTGCAGAGGTTAAAATAGTAACACGGTTGTTAAGTGAATCTGGCTTCCACATTGATTTTGCTTCTCAGAAGGGAATCACAAAAGGGGATCACATTTATCCAAATAAACACATGCCAGTTGCCAAACATCCAAATTTTGATCACGTAACCACAGAGAGGCCACAAAACGGTCCTAAAGTGGGAAAAACAGTCATAAGTCTTTTTTTCTTTTTGCAATGCTGTTGTAACTTTGAATGGTCACTAAATGAGTGAGTGTAAATTAAGGACTACCGGTACAGGAGTTTAAATTTTGTAGATCTGAAAAAGTTAGATCTGAAGGGATTTAAAGTCCAGTCTAAAATTAAATTAAAACTTTTCTGTTTCGAAGTCCTTTTGTAGTAATGTTGGCAGAGTATGGCATGAGGTAACATCTATATGTAAATAATATCCAATTATGCATCCCCTCTTAAAAAATCTGTCAAAAAACTGTCCTTGTGTCTAAGTTTTATTTATTTATTTATTTATTTATTATTTATTTATTTATTTATTTATTTATTTATTTATTTATTTATTTATTTAATATAACTTGCCAGAACAACTAGTCAAAAGGGCAGTTTTTTCCACCCATGCCATCTCTCTGCTAAACAACTAATTCCCACAACACTGTCAAACTATCTAGTAAGGCTGAATTACTATTATTCTTCTCATCTTTCCTATTACCTATCTCCTTATCTTCTTATGGACTATAACTTTGTTGCTTCTATCTTCACAATTTCTATTGTTTTATTTAGTATCCTAATATGATTTATGTTGATTGCTTATTTAGTATCCTATGACTATCACTAAGTGTTGTATCTTATGATTTATGATGAATGTATTTTTACGATGACTATGATCATGATTTATCACTTGTGGTTTGTATGTACAGCAAGAGCTTCTGCACCGGAGACAAACTCCTTGTGTATGTCCAATCACACTTGGCCAATAAAGAATTCTAATTCTAATGAAATAAAACAGAGCTCTGTATATCTCATCCCAGTGCCTGGAGGTTGTGAAGGTTTGGATGATACAACAGGCTTCAGCTGAACCCTGGCAAGACTGAATGGCTTTGGGTTTAAGAGCCTGCTGGTTCTAAAACTTTGATAGTGGGTGGGATTTCATTGCCCCAAATAGATCCAGTGTGCAACTTGGGGGTCTTTATGGATCCGTGAGTCCTGCCTGAAGAGCAGGTGGCATTTGTAACTAGGAGAGTGTTTTTTTTAAAAAAAGTACTCTGTTTCCCCCAAAATAAGACATCCCCTGATAATAAGCCCAATCGGGCTTTTGAGTGCATGGCAATAAGGCCAAGCGCTTATTTCAGGATTCAAAAAAATATAAGACAGGGTCTTATTTTCGGGGAAACACGATATATATAAACTCGTTACGCCCATTCGTAGATCAGGGGGGCTCTAGTTCATTGCAAAATGCCATGGAGTTGCAACGCATAGCAGTGACAGCTCTGGTAGTCCTGAGTGCAGGAGTTAGGTCAGGATTGTCGATGAGGACTCTCAATCATCTAGGCCAGGGGTGTCAAACTCAAGGCGCTTAAATCTGGCCCGTGGGGCGGCCTGGAAGTAGCAAAGGACTGGCCTGCGGTGCCTCTGGCAGCCAAAACAGAGGGCGGGGGGGGGGGGAACATGTGACCTACCCGTTTTCAGCCTGGACAGTCTCCAGCAGCACTTTGCTGGCCAAAACGAGGCATGGGGAGTTGCATGCAGCCCCCGCGCGGTGCCGTTTTTGGCCTGGATGGCTTCCTGCAACACTTTAGCGCCCTGTTCTCCGAGGTGAAGAAACGCCAGTCAGGCTGGGGTAATCGGCTCCTTTATCCAGCGATGACCGGGTCTGCACTAATTTGAATAGCTCCGCCCTCTTCTCCAGTGTTTCGACTCGGTCCTTGACTGGATAGTCGTGTCTTCAGCTCTCGCTTGCTATTTCTTCTAAATTCCACCTAATTTCAACTTTATTTCATCTAATTGGTATCTGGCTAAATTTAAGCAGCTTCTTCCTGGTTGGAGGCTTCCTGTATTGCCGCTAGCCGGGGCTCCGGCTTGGAATCTCTCGGCTGACAGATTCCCTCATTAGCGGTAAATTCCTGCCTCCTTTACTCGGCGCTGCATTTCAAAGGCGATTAGCCCAGCAGCCGCCCTTTGTTTACGAACGGCAAGCTCCCTGAAAAACATCGCAGTAATAGCCTCGAGCTAGCGATTCTGCCTAATTGCTTGCCTGAACGCTGCAGAGAATAAACTACGGAGCAGAGCCTTTCGTCTGTAAGTTTCTGGGCCGTTTATTTTTGGCGCGCTTGGGACGGCGGCCATTTTAAAGGGGCATAACTTAATTCGGGCTATGGCTGACAAGCAAAGAGGCCGCAATCGCTCTCGTAAGCCCTCCTCCGATCCCCTAGAAGGGCCTTCAAGCCTGGCCATGCCATCAAGGTCTCATAAGGCCAGTAAGACCTCTTCATCCCAGGCCACGCCAGCGTCTTCCAGAGAGGAGCAGCGGCGCCACAAGGCCATGGAGAAGGCCTTTAACAGGGCTTCCTCCAGAACAAGGCCCACTTCACCTGATCACCTCCCTCCACAGGCCTCATCCTCAGGGCTGGCAGGGCAGGCCTCATCTTCAGGGCTGGCAGGGCTGGCAGTCCAAGACGAAGCCCGTAGTGTCAGAAGCCTTTCCCCTGATCGCCCAGCCCCCTTGGAACCTGCCCTTCCACCCGGCAAGGAGCCTCTTTTCCAGACTGAGGCTGGCTCTGTTCCATCACCCTCCCCTCTGCAATCCTCCCAATTGCCTGCTCCTGCAGCTCCTCCATTTCATCAGGATCCAATCCCTCCTCTTCCAGAGGCATTTGAAGCCCTCCTCATCAGGGCTATGCGCCAGGGCTTTACCCAATGCCTCCAACAGGCAGGCCTTCAGTCCCCTAACCCAGCTCCAGTCCTCCAATCCACAGGAGACCTTCGCCATCTTCCTGAAGCGGATCCTTCTTCGGACATGGATCAGGATGATTTAGAGCTGGCCGCGGAAGGAGCAGCTGTCTCCGAGCCCGAGGAGGCCCCTGACTCCGCTCTATCTGAGGATGAGGGTCTGAGCCCAGATAAGTCCCCCTTCATAGGCCTTTTCCACCCTCAGATGTTCCGCTCTCTCCTATTTAAGGCCATTGCTACCACCCGACTTGGCGAGGTTCCCCTTCCAGAGTCCTCATCTTCCTCTGCTGATCCTGCTTCAGCCTTGTTTGCTGAGCCTACTGTGGCCCCTGAAACCATTCCAGCACCAAAGCTGTTTCTGGATGTTCTTCGTCGTCAATGGTCCTTGCCTGGGGCTGGTCCAAGCCCTAACAATCTGGACAAGCGCCTCTACAACGCTGCTCCTGCAATGTCTGACCTCCTTCAGCCTCCCACTGTCGACGCCCCAATCGTGGCTTTGGCCAACCCATCACATCCTACAGGAACACCAGAGGATGTTCTTCGCCCTGAGGACAAGCGCGCAGAAAAGACGCTGATCAAGGGCCATCTCGCAGCTGCCTGGTCTATTAAATCATCCTCTGCGGCCTCATTCTTCAACAGGGCCGCTCTCCTCTGGATCAAACAACTCCGGGACCACTTACCTCACTCTGATTCCAGGGTTCAACAAGACATCAACAAAATCACAGCTGCCCTAGAATACTCGGCTGACGCAACTCTGAACGCTACCCGTTTTGCAGCAAAGGCCCTGAGTTCCTCTGTCACTTCCCGCCGCCTCTTATGGCTTAGGAACTGGCAGGCGGACATGCGCTGCAAGTGGCAGCTAGCATCCTCCCCTTACTCACCCGGAAATCTCTTTGGTCCGTCCTTGGAACCTCTCCTGGTCGAGACTCGGGATCGACGCAAGTTCCTCCCTTCCCAACATCGACGTTCCGATTCCCGCTACTCACCTTATCCTCGCCTCCAGTCCTTTCGGGCATCGGACTCCTCCTTCCAGTCCCGCTTCCAGCGTCCGTTCCTGCCAAGATCATCCCAGCCCGACAGTCAGGTCAGAACGGGGGGTCGGTTCCCACCTAGACGCTCCTTTCGGGGGGGTCGGGGTCGGTTTTCCCGGAGAGGCAGATAGATTCAAGGGGGATCCTCCAATTGGGGGCCGCCTTTCCCTTTTTTATGACCAATGGCGGTCTTCCATTTCTGACGCTTGGGTTTTGTCTTCTATAAATTCAGGCCTTCTGTTAGAATTTTCTTCACCTCCTCCCTCACTCTTTCTTTCCTGCCCTCTCTCCAAGGATCCAGTTAAACAGGCCTTGGTTTCCTCTGCTATATCCCATCTCTTATCTATCAGGGCAATCCAACCCGTTCCTCCTGACCAGCGGGGACGGGGTTTTTACTCCCGCCTCTTCATTGTAAAGAAGGCATCGGGAGGCTGGCGAGCCATTTTAGATCTCAAAGCCTTGAACCGGTACATAACTTACCGCCGGTTCAAGATGCACACGTTGTTTTCCATTCTAGAATGCCTTAGACCTGGTGACTTTCTTTCCTCCATAGACCTCACAGAGGCCTACCTCCATATTCTTATTCACCCTTCTCACCGCCAATTTCTCCGTTTCCACTACATGGGTTTCCATTACCAGTACCGGGCCCTACCCTTTGGTCTGTCTTCAGCCCCTAGGGTCTTTACTAAGATTATGGCCTCCCTAATTGGCCATATTCGTTCTCTCCCTATCCGTTTACAATTTTATTTGGACGACATTTTAGTTATGTCCTCCTCTATCTCCTCTGCACACGCTGACCTTTCTACTGTCCTAAACCTCTTGCAAAGTCATGGTTTTTCTGTGAATTGGGCTAAGAGCCATCTCTCCCCATCTACCCGTATTGTCCATCTTGGGGCTTCTATTGATACCCTTTCCTCCCAGGTATTCCTTTCTCCCGACCGTCAGGCCAGTCTTAAAGCCTCGGCCGATCTGTGCATTTCACAGAAATCAGCGTCCCTTCTAAGGTTATCCGGCCTGCTTGGTAAGATGGTCTCCACCTTTGGGATTGTCCCATGGGCCCGGTTACATAGTAGGGAGCTCCAGTGGCTTCTCCTTCCCCATCAACGAGCGGGTCAAGCCTCTTCACGGTCCTGTATTCGCCTGCCTCGATTAGTCATCTCTTCCCTCAGATGGTGGACTTCGGACGCTATCTCCAAAGGCTCATTTTTCAGAGAACCTCCTCGCCTGATCCTCACAACGGACGCCAGCTTGACAGGTTGGGGGGCCCATCTCCTTCATCATATGGCCCAGGGTCAGTGGTCCCGGCTAGAACGCCGCAACAACATCAATTATCTAGAACTGCGTGCGGTTCGACTAGCTCTCCTTCGGTTCCAATCTCTTGTGGAGGGCAAGGACGTCCTTGTTCTAACCGACAACATGGCCACGAAGGCTCATATAAACAAAATGGGGGGCACTCATTCCAGGGCCCTGCTAGCAGAAACGGTCCTCCTTGGTCGGTGGGCCGAGACGCATCTCACCTCACTGAAGGCGGATCACATATCAGGGACAACCAACCTCCAAGCGGATGCCCTCAGCCGCTCTCGATTGGATCACGGGGAGTGGAGCCTTCCTCTCCCTCTATTCCACAACATCACGGACCGCTTCGGCCTCCCAGTAGTAGACCTCTTTGCCTCGAGCCAGAACAACAGGCTCCCAAGGTTCTTCTCTCGCTTTCCGGATCCCCAGGCCGAGGCCACGGATGCTCTCCGCACCCCGTGGCCAACAGGACTCCTATATGCCTTCCCCCCTCTACCTCTCATCCCCCGGGTTCTCCGGAAGATGTTGGACGAAAGAGCGGAACTCATCCTAATTGCACCACACTGGCCCCGCAGACCTTGGTATGCGGATCTTCTGTCGCTGTCAATAGCACCTCACTGGTGCATTCCGGACTCCAGGATATTACTCACTCAAGGGGCTCTACATCATCCAGATCCCGCTTGGCTCCATCTAACCGCCTGGAGGCTGAGCGGTTCCTCTTAGGGGAAGCCAGGATCCCTACCAGAGTGATTTCCACGATGCAGGCGGCTCGCCGACCGTCTACTTCACGTATTTATGAAGCTACGTGGCAATCATTTTCTAAGTGGTGCAGACGCTCCTCCATTGATCCACTGTCAGCTTCTGTTCTGCAAGTCCTTTGCTTTCTTCAAGACGGGTTTGATTCCGGCTTGACTCCAAATACACTGCGACGTCAAGTGGCAGCCATCGCTTCTATTCTATCCTGCAATTCTCCAGATTCCATCGCTCGTCACCCTCACATTCGCATCTTCCTTCGGGGGGCGGTCAACCTCCGTCCTCCCCCAATTCATCGCTACCCTACATGGAACCTCAACAAGGTTCTGAATGCCTTAACTCTGTCTCCGTTCGAGCCCCTCCGTCAAGTGTCCCTCCGCTTTTTGTCATTCAAGGTGGCCTTCCTCGTTGCCATCACCTCAGCACGCCGGATCTCCGAGCTGGCATCCCTATCAATCCGCAGCGACCTCTGCATTTTTCATACTGACAGGGTGGTCCTCCGCCTTGATCCGGCATTCCTACCCAAAATCAACTCTAGATTCCACCGAGCTCAAGAGCTCGTGCTACCGGATTTTTGCCCGCGGCCGGGGCATCGATTGGAAAGATCTTGGCATCTCCTCGACGTTCGTAGAGCATTAAAGATTTACATCTCTCGGACGGCCCCCCTCCGTAGAACGGAGGCCCTCTTCGTATCTTTTCAACCTGCTTCCATCGGTGCCAGAGTCTCCAGTGTCACCATAGGGCGTTGGATCAGGGCCACTATCGCCACAGCATATCAACAGCAACATCTCCCAGTTCCGCCTCGCATCACGGCCCACTCGACTAGGAGCGCCGCCACGTCAGCGGCTTGGGCCACCCAAGCTACTCTGGAGGAGGTTTGCCGGGCGGCAACGTGGACGTCGATCTCTCCATTCATTCGACATTACCGGGTGGACTCCTTCGCCTCTGCAGACGCTGCCTTTGGTCGCCGGGTCCTGCAGGAGGTGCTTCGTTCATAGAAGCCGGCGGGCCGGAGTTCCCTCCCTGGTGACACCTAGCTTTGGTATGTCCCCAGCCTGACTGGCGTTTCTTCACCTCGGAGAATGGACGTTGGTCTTACCTGATACGTCCGTTCTCGAGTAGTAAGAAACGCCAGTCAGCCCCGCCCCTGGTCCGGCCCTCCGGAATGGATGGGAGGGGGGTTTGGACATTAATTCTCTATCATTTCAGGAAGACACGACGGTCTGCGCCATGGCCCTCGCCGAAACACTGGAGAAGAGGGCGGAGCTATTCAAATTAGTGCAGACCCGGTCATCGCTGGATAAAGGAGCCGATTACCCCAGCCTGACTGGCGTTTCTTACTACTCGAGAACGGACGTATCAGGTAAGACCAACGTCCATTTTCGGCCACGTAGCCCCATGCACCACTTTGCCACCCAAAACAGGCCATGTGGGGGCCGCACATGTCCCCCATGCCCTGTTTTGGCTTGTGAAGTGTTGCAGGGGGCTCTCTAGGCCAAAAATGAGGCATGCGGGGGCTGCATGCGGCCTGCCCCCGTGCCCTGTTTTGGCTGGTAAACTGCTGCAGGAGGCGTCCGTCCTGTCTCCCCCTCCCACCCCGGTCCAGCCCACAGAGGAGAACTACAGTGCTGATCCGGCCCTCGAAGAAATCCAGTTTGATACCTCTGATCTAGGCAAAGGTGTCTAAAGGTTGAATTGTGGCAACTGGACTACTTTTTTATTGTTAATTCAAGATATTTTGCTGCTCATCCAAGCAGCTTCCATCAGTCAGAGTTTAGGTCAGGATGCATCATATCTACCTCATGCTTTTCGTGCCTTGTTGCCTCTGCTTCAACTCCCTGCTCATGTCCCCTCCATCTCTGCCCTCTGGGCCATCTTGCAATCCACTGCCTAACCCTGCCACTCCCTACTGTCCCCAGTTGAGTTTTATTTATTTATTTATTTATTTTTTATTTGATTTATATGCCGCCCTTCTCCGGAGACTCAGGGCGGCTTACAATGTGTTAAGCAATAGCCTTCATACTTTTGTATATTTATACAAAGTCAGCTTATTGCCCCCACAAACTGGGTCCTCATTTCACCTTCCTTAGAAAGGATGGAAGGCTGAGTCAACCTTGAGCCTGGTGAGGTTCGAACCTGCAGAAATTGCAGGCAGCTGTGTTAATTACAGGGTGCATTAAACCACTTTACTACCAAGGCTCCTACCAAGTTTTGCCTCCTTCCTCCTTCCATTGTTGATAAAGACGTGCCTGGCAAAGACAGCTGCCTTTGGCCGCACACGCCTCTTTAGCAGCAGGAGAAAGGAATGTTAGCTGGGATGAGTGGTGGCGGCAGGAGTAGGTGGCGATGTGGGGTGGCCAAAAGAGCAGAGACGGAGAAGGATAGGCAAGCAGTGGAAGTTGAAACACCTGGTAGTCATTAGTGTGGGCAGGCTTGCAAGTGCACGAATTTTTATCACATGATTCCAGCGTCTCTGCTATGGAAATGGGACAACTCTCCGCTGCCAACTTCATCATCTTCATTTAATGACCCCATAATCCCTTGCAGGGTGGAGTCTGGGCAACTGAATGGAGCTGAGTGTTTTCTGGCCGAATGCCCTTCCTGTTGCCAATGCGGAGTTTTGTTCAGCAGGTATATTCTCATTGTGCCCAGAGAGAGAAATATCGGCCTCTACCTAGGATCGAACTCATAGATTCCTGATTGTGAGGCGAGAGCTCCACCTCTAGGCCACCTTACCACTCTTTCACTGCGGCTAACTTGCTGCAGGACAAATCAATGCGGGACAATTTAACAATTCTATTTAATTATTTGAAATAAATTAAAAAAATATTTTAATTTTTGCCATTCACATTTCATTCTGTCCCTTCTTTTGCATCCTTTCTTTAATTATTTTATTCCACCATTTCTGATATTAATGTAACTCTTATCCCGCAGCAAGTTGGCTGTGGTGAGTTGGCCGCAGTGAATTGTCATAGACCCCTGTGCAAAAACTGACCATAACCACAATTATCAGAGTTCCATCACTCTAATTCCCACAGGACCATCATAATGCCTAAATGTAGTAGGGCTGTATTGCTATTATCCTTCTCATCTTTTCATTTTTCCTACTACCTTCTCCTATTGGTTTCTTATGATTTATCACTTGCTGTTTGTATCTTATGATTAATGATTGTATCTTATGATCTATGACCTGTCACTTTGTTGTTTGTATGTACACTGAGAGCAGTGGTGGGTTTCACATTTTGTTGCTACCGGTTTGCCATGTGCACGCTCACTTCGCATGCGCACGCACCTGCGCATGTGCCCGGCCTTCGTGCATGTGCCCAGCCTTCGTGCATGTGCCCGGCCTTCCGACATGCGCTTTGCTTGTGCGTGCGCCTTCCATACATGCGCCCGGCATCAAAACCATGCCTAAATAGGACGGCATAGAGCCGGGGCAGGTGGCCGAGCCCACCTGTGATGTCCGCTACCGGTTCGTACGAACCGTCTGAATACCACCTCTGACTGAGAGCTTATGCACCGGAAACAAAATCCTTGTGTGTCCATTCACAGTTTGCCAATAAAGAATATTCCTATTCCTATTCCTACTCATTTAGCACCATTGTAAATTTGAACCATCACTGGAAAATGGCAGTTAAGCAAATGTAATTCAGTTTGAACAGCAGGAAAGCAGAATGCTCAAAGAAGTTCACATTGGTTAATAGTAAGAAGCTGGAGCAAGAAATTAGCCCAAAGTGGTGAATATCAAGCTGATCAGAAAATCTTTTATTTGCGCGTCATTCAAAATGGCTCCCAGGTTCAATCTGATGCAAGTGGCATTCTCAGCAGTGTGATATCCAAAGACTGTATGGAAGTGGGTTAAAGGTTCTGTTTTATTATCCATGATGCTAACTACTAAAAATTATTCTGGCAGGTGTGTTATGTTGCAATGTTGTCAGAAAAGTACACATCCTTTGCAGCTGCGACTGGCCTACGCAATGATCTAAAAAAAGATCCTGGTCTGTATTGATCAGTGCGATTTGATCCAAGGCCATTTCCCTGTTCTCATTTATGCTGTTTTCCCAGCTATTGATTCAAAGGAATGGCAGCAACCCGGTTAGATGACATAAGTTGTAGCACGTTACTGATTGGCCAATTTGTCCTCTTGGGAACTTGCCTTTTCACAATAAATGAACGAGTGTGTAATGTTTTTGACTCATTGGGTTCTCTGTCTAGTTTTAGGTCTTCTGTGGAGAGAACATCACATTTTCCTCCTCATTGTTCCGACACTCCACTCATTGGGATTTCCTCTTCGCCATTAGCCAGACTGAGTGCCAATCAAATTTTCCTCCACAGCTTGGTTCCGCCTCCTCCTTCTGCGCATGGTCAGTCTTTTCACTCAGTCGCTGGTGACTAGACTTGAGTGCCTTGTGTCTTGTGTAATTTAGCGACTATTTAGTTAAAATTGTTAATTTTAAGGAGTGATAGGCTGAGGGCTACGATCTGTGCTTTAATTGACAGAGGCGCGAACAGGCATTTCCCGGCTGGGACGCTGGCCGCGGCTTTTAACAGTTTGAATTAGCGCCTTTAAGGAAACGGTGTTTCCCCCTTACAGCTGAAGTATTGAACATTCACTTTTAATATAGAGTGTTGGAACTCACAAATTTTTCAGCACTGCTGTATATAGGCCCCGTTCAGAGGTGGTATTCAGCCGGTTCATACCAGTTCAAGCGAACCGGTAGCAGAGATTCCGGGTGGGCTTGCCCGCCCCCAGCTCTAGAACATCCTATTTAGGCACTTTTCGAGGCTGGGCGCATGCACAGAAGGCGTGTGAGCAAGCAAAGTGCATGCGTGGAAAGCCAGGCATATGTGTGGCAAGAATATTGGAAACCCACTGCTGGCCCTGTTGACGTTTTTATGGGACTATGGAGTGACCATGAGAGTCCAGGAAAAGAAATCAGGTACTGATGTGTGTAGTATGTATACTCACACCTGTTCTGAAGCAGTTTCCCCAGTTTGAATTAAAAGTGCTCTGTATTTTTGGTAAGCGAATGGGTTTATGCAGATATATATATCCACATTTTTTAGTGGCTCATAAGTGCAAACAGTTGGGAGAAAATGTATTCAGGATTGGATTCAGTTCCTAGTTGTGAATGGTGTATCACATTTTGTTGTGGTCCGCCGGCGGCCTGCGGAGCTGGCAGCAGAGTCGGACAGTGAGGAGGTTGGGGAGGAACATGGGTCAGTACTGGAGTCTGGGGAAGGCTCGGATGAGGGCTCTGCGTCGGAGGCAGAGTGGAGGCCAGGGCCATCTGACAGTTATGGGCTGCCTCCAGAACCCCCAGAGTTGGACATCAGTGAGGCAGAGGAACAGGGGGATCCTGTTCCCAGTGTGCGCATGCGCAGAGCTGCCAGAAGGCAAGAACAGTTAAGACAAAAGGGACAACTCGGGAGTAGGGCTTGGAGATGATTGGCCCCTCCCATAAGACATAAAGGAGGAGCAAAGACAGACATGAGCCTTTGCAGGAAGCAACTTTATTCGTTCTGGTTGGTTTAAATTCTGAAGCTCCGTTTTCACTCTGTTCTCCGTGTGGCCTTGCAAAGTTAATTGCCAATTAGGTCTTTGGCAGCGTGTCAAGGGAGATAAGGTGGGTGTTTATCAGCCTTATCCCGTAGGACTGTGGCAGACTTCTATCGAACTCTTTACAAATTATTTGTGACTCATTACGGGCTGTGAATGAACACAATTCACAGCCGTTGAAATAAAAAGAGGGTTTTTGGGACTAATCGTGTGCTTTTTACTGTCTCAGGAGGCCTAGGTCAGAACATATTTTTTCTCTTTTGTATCTTTATTCCATTCAATCTTTTCTGCAGGATTGTTTTAAATTCAGGGTTGGCTCTCTCTTTTTTGGTATTCAGGGTATGTTTCTAACTGGAGGGTTTGAACACTTTCATACTCTCAAGTGACAGTGAATGTTGCATTCTAAAGACGACCTGCCAAAGGGAGAACAGGCTTGCCAAATGAAAATAATGAACCAAAAGAAAATGTACTTAATGGTTATTGCAGTGCAGATGAAAATCCTAGCTTTAATACTATATCAGAATATCTGAGTTGAAATGGACCTTGGAGGTCTTCTAATCCTCAAGCATGGGGACCCTATACAGTAGTGGCCAAAATTGTGAAAATGGTGTTACTAAGCTAGTTTTAGAGAATACACTTTTCCCAAAAGGTTTCCACAATTTTGGCCACTACTGTACTTTGTCAGACAAACGGCCGTCCAATCTCTCCTTAAAAACCTCCAGGAATGGAGCAGCCACAACTTTTGAAGGCAAGTCGTTCCACTATTTAATTGTTCTCACTGTCAGGAAATTTCTCCTTAGTTCTTCATTGGATATCTCCTTGATAATTTCCCATCCATTGCTTCTTATTCTGCCCTCAGATGCTTTGGACTATCAATCAAAGACTGGACAGCTCTCTGATATCTATCACTCATTGCTATATCTCTGATCCAGAAATTTAAAAGCCAACTTTCCCCATTTTTTTTTTCAAATACTACAATGTCCCAGCAATTTCAACTTTGTCCTTTGTGATCCTTCCCAGAACAGTTTTATTCATGCTTCTTCCTGGCTTTGGGATTTAATAATTCATTGGATGTCATGCTGCACGTTGAAGGAACTGCAAATGAAGCTTAGGAATGCCACAGCTGCTGGATTTATGTAGCTGTTAAAAGGACTACGGAGTCTTTCAGATCTCGGAAAGCATTCTGAAACCTAGCTGGAGGATAGAAGATTAATAACTGGACCTCAAACTCTGGGAAGGGAAAAAAAAAACATCCTTCCTGTTTTAAAAGTAATGTGCAAATAATAGTTGGGGTTTGGGCAAGATTCAGCAATTCTTATTTTAAGTATGTACTTCTAAAGTTACAATAGAATTAGAATTAGAATTAGAATTAGAATTAGAATTAGAATTAGGGATAGGATAGGATAGAGGAGAGGAGAGGAGAGGAGAGGAGAGGAGAGGAGAGGAGAGGAGAGAAGAGAAGAGAAGAGAAGAGAAGAGAAGAGAAGAGAAGAGAAGAGAAGAGAAGAGAAGAGAATAACAGAGTTGGAAGGGACCTTGGAGGTCTTCTAGTCCAACCCCCTGCTTAGGCAGCAAACCCTACACCACTTCAGACAAATGGTTGTCCAACATCTTCTTAAAAACTCCTAGTGGTAGAGCATTCACAACTTCTGGAGGCAAGTTGTTCCACTGATTAATTGTTCTAACTGTCAGGAAATTTCTCCTTAGTTCTAGGTTGCTTCTCTCCTTGATGAGTTTCCATCCATTCCTTCTTGTCTTATCCTCAGGTGCTTTGGAGAATAGCTTCACTCCCTCTTCTTTATGGCAGCCCCTGAGATATTGGAAGTTAATCGGTTGTATCAGAATATATTTATATAAAGATCTATTTAAGTTTTTAATTGGATATATTTACCTAGAATTTTATGGTGGATATCTTGGGGGAAAAAAATTCATTCCTAAATGAAAAATACCATTATTTCAACAGGGCCAAATCATGTAGCTTGTCTTTGTGAAGGTTAATTTCTCTAGGACTCTTTGCTTTTGGGCTGCCCAGCCCTATGGTAGCTTCACAAGGGGTTGGACCACCATATATATGATATCAGTGTGAGGATGTTGGAAATTGTTGCTTCTGGGTTGACTGGATCATCCTTGAATTTTGTGCTGTCTGGGCCCTGGGAACATGATCTGCTGTTTTCAGAACAATGGCCTGTGCTTCATTTAAAAAAAATTGGCAACCTCCAGTTATACTTTTCCATGTACAAATAATTGTATTATTCTTATAAATTGCTGAGCACAAATAAGAGAACTTGTTCTCTGTCCTGTTGTCTGTTCCCTTATAAATCTATCCTGCTTTGAAAGACCAATTGATGGCAACCAAGAGAGAGACATTTTTGGGCCCAGCATAACCATCTGTGGTAGAACAAGCTTCCCCGAAGGGACTTGTTAATTATCGGTGCTCAATGAAGACAATTTTATTTATCTAGATATTAACTTCCTAGATTGTGTCAACATAGCTTTTACATCCTTTCCTTTATTTCTTCCCGTTTTCCTCTCTAATTTCATTTTACTACGCGTTACATTATGGTAAGGCCCACTGGGCATTTAAACCACGGCAGGAAAAGCCGCGAGAAATAGTTTGAAATAAAAACTGCCAGTAATTTAGGTCGAAAGTATCAAAGGCAGGCCGGTAGAAATTGCAAAATTGATTTATTGAGTTCTTATCTTCAGTGACTTCCTCTGAACCCCAACTGACCCTCTTTTGTTCAGGCTGAAAAACACGAATAGAATCAGATAACATTGGGTGAAATGTCAGTTTAAGCCAGTCTTGACAACTTGTAAGATTTGTGGACTTCTTCAACTCACAGAATTGAGTTGGAATGGGGAATTCTGGGAATTGAAGTCCATAGATCATACAGTTGCCAAGATCAGACAGCTCTGGTTTAATCATTCACTGTATAACAAAGATTATTCCTGTAGACCTTTGTTATAAAGTGAAGACCACTGAGCTCAAAGGGACTTGGTCTCATCTAGATATTCTTGATAAGTTTTAAGTATTTGATATTGGAAAATGTTTAACATAACAACATTAGGCGATGTATAGATGCTGTCACAGATACAGAAAAGCTGTATTTTCTCAGTCTGGACTGCCATCTGTCAGAAATGGTGTAGGGCAGGCAGTGGTGGGTTCTTCCCGGTTCGGTCCGGTTCGGCCGAGCCAGTAGCGGTGACGATATGATGTCACCGAACCGGTTCTCCCCCCCGCCCCCCCACGTTATTCTTACCTTTTATTTGGTCCCACCCCCAATCTATTGCTGCCTCCTGAGTCCCAGCTGATGACTAGAGGGAAAAAAACTGTTTAAACTCTTGCCGCGGGGCTTCAAAGGGCCGTCCTACAGCTGATCAGTGTTAAAAACAAACAAATGAGTTGGGTCGTAAGTGCGAGGACTGGTCGTAAGTGCGAGGACCTTCCAGAAATGACTGACCAGCTAGCCACGCCCACCTAGTCACATGGCCTCCAAGCCACACCCACAAAATAAGCCACACCCACAGAACCGGTAGTAAAAAAATTTAGAACCCACCCCTGAGGGCAGGGGTGTCAAACTCGCGATGACACGTTGACACATGACGTATCGCCACTTTTTCCCCCTTTGCTGAAAATGGGGATGGGCGTGGCCAATGCATGACGTATGCAGCCTGCGGGCCACGAGTTTGTAGAGTCTTCTGCTTGGGCAAGGAGTTGGATAAATTCAAACCAGTTGCCAAGTGTTTGAACCACATGACAATGGAGATGCTGCCACAGTCACAAGTGTGAAAAACGGTCATCGGTCACTTTTTTCAGTGTTGTCACTGAATGAACTGTTGTAAGTTGAGGACGACCTGCATTCTCTGAAATACCCGTACCGCTACAAGAATCGGAGGATAAGCCGAATTGAAATTGGCAATCTGGTGATTATTACAATTTTGGAACTCATTTTAGCCACAGCATTACAATTGCCACATACCTTTGCAAGTCTGTTCTTGTCCTTGTACAACTTTATTGCTGACTTTTACAAGAATGCTCGCTCTAGTATTGAAGGCTAGTTCCAGTGATTCAGGTATCGAATACTAAAACAGTGACCTCTCCCCTCTTCAGTGACTCCATCCAGCCACCTCGTTCTCTGCCGTCCCCTTCTTCTTTTGCCTTCAATCTTTCCCAGCATGAGGCTCTTCTCCAGGGAGTCCTTCCTTCTCATTAGGTGGCCAAAGTATTTGAGTTTCATCTTCAGGATCTGGCCTTCTAAAGAGCAGTCAGGGTTGATCTCCTCTAGGACTGATCGGTTGGATCGCCTTGCAGTCCAAGGGACTCGCAGGAGTCTTCTCCAGCACCATAATTCAAAGGCCTCAATTCTTTGGTGCTCTCCAATGCACTATTGTTACCTTTTTATTTGGCTGTTATTTGTAGTCAGTCTGTGTGATGTTTTTGCATCAGATAATTGGGTGAACCATTGTTCGGTCAGCTTCTTTTATTATTGTCATTATTTTTAACCAGCTGCAGTTGTAGCTTCTGAATAGAGATTCCTTCCTTCCTTCCTTCCTTCCTTCCTTCCTTCCTTCCTTCCTTCCTTCCTTCCTTCCTTCCTCCCTCCCTCCCTCCCTCCCTCCCTCCCTCCCTCCCTCTGCCCTGAACTCCATCTCCAACCTGTATTCTCTTAATTTTGGCGAATTGTGAAAGAAAAGACTGGTATATGAAACGAGATAGCCCTTTTAAGAAGGAGGAAGCAGTGGAGGTAAATGTTTTTTTTTTTTTTAAACAGGCACTTTTTATAAGTACCTGGCCTACGTATATTGCATCCACACCCACAAATTCAATTCGCACCTTTATTGTCAGAGTCCAACATGTGTACAGTGAGATTGGCTGAGCCTCCCTTCGTGCACCCTCCTCCCCAAACACCATACAACTCACAGTGAAAGACAAAAATCCCTAGCCCAGTGAATCCTACTAACAAACAAACACTCAGTCCATGTGAACTTATTGCACATCGTGCCGGCCCCGCAAGTCAATCGTACTATGTTGTTGTAAAGTTATTTTTCGTTCAGGAGTCTGACAGCCCCGATGGCCTGTGATTGAGCGGACTGGAACTTTCTATTTTGGACTCTCTGAAAAATGGATTACGTATATGTTGAGCTATAAGGCAAGAGAACTATGGAATTGGGGCATGCAGACGATCTGGCTGTTACCCTAACGTGGTTGTCGGAATTAATAATCTAGACAAAAGACATTACAGAAGATACCATATGGAATATAAATATAAAGTCACTCGGGTTTTTTTTTTATATATATACAGAAATGCTTATTAATGATGGAGGCAGATGGTAATTGAAGATACTGAATACACTGTTGGAAGCAGGACTTGATGTTACCCTAACATGGTCGATGGAATTAACAATCTAGTTGAAAGACATTACAGAAGATACTATATGGAATACAAATTTAAAGTCATTTGATATGGGCAGAAGAATAAAGATATTAAATATATTATGTATGATAGACCTGTAGGAAAGTGGGTGATATAAAATTGATATGGTACAAGGGGATAGGTTAGGTTACTGATTGCTTAGTTTAGGAAAAGGGATGTTATGTTTAGATATTAATATATTTAAAAGAAATATAAGTATCCAGGTGGAGGAAATGGGTAGATTAGAATAAACGCCAAAATAGGATCTATTATATAGTTTTTAGCCGAATGCTGTTAAATGTATAGTATACAGGGGATATAATAATAATGTTAGGAAGAAATGTATAGTACATAGGGGGTGGTGTATAAGGGTGGTAAAGTATTATATAATGTGATATTAATTTGGATTTCATCTTGGAGAAGCCATGGGGGGAGGGGAGGGGGAGGAGGGGTTGGGGGGGGGAAAGGGGGGTAAATTTGTATTTGAAAAACTTTTTCAATAAAAAAAAGAAACTGTTCTTCAGCCTATTTGTGCGGCTGTCTATGCTTCTATATTTCCTTCTAGACGGTAGGAGGATAAAGAAGGGCTGACCAGGGTGTGAGTCACCCCTGAGGATTTTCCTCACTCTTCTAAGGCAGCAAGCCCTAGAGATGTTGTCTAGTGGTATCAGGGGACAGCCCATAATATTTTGTGCTGTCCTCACCACCCTCTGTAATGTCTTTCTATCCATGGCTGTCAAGCCAGCACACCACACCGCAATGCAATGAGTGAGGACGCTTTCTATTGTGGACTTGTAAAAGGAGGTCATCAGTTGTTGTTCCACTTTATTTTTTCACAAGACCCCAAGGAAGTGGAGTCTCTGATGGGCCTTTCTGGCTACCTGGGTCGTGCTGATTTTCCAGGTGAGATCTTCTCTGAGATGGACTCCCAGGAATTTAAAGGAGGAAATTCTCTCTGCACAGCCCCCCTCGATGTAAAGTGGGGCAGGTTCAGGGGTGAAATCCAGCAGGTTCTGGCGAACTGTTAGCAGAAATTTTGAGTACTACCGAGAACCGGCAAATAGCACCTCTGGCTGGCCCTAGAGTGGGGTGGGAATGGAGATTTTGCAATATCCTTCCAGCAGGAGAGGTGGGAATGGTGATTTTGCAGTATCCTTCCCCTGGAGTGGGGTGGGAATGGAGATTTTGCAATATCCTTCCCCTGCCACGCCCACCAAGTCACGCCCACAGAACCGGTAGGGAAAAATTTTGGATTTCACTCCTGGGCAGGTTCCTCTCTCTTCTTCCGGAAGTCTAACACCATCTCCTTTCTCTTGCTGATGTTCAGGTGCAGGTTGTTTTCCAAGCACCATATGGATACTGTGTTTCCCCGAAAATAAGACCCTGTCTTATATTTTTTTGAACCCTGAAATAAGCGCTTGGCCTTATTGCCATACGCTCGAAAGCCCACTTGGGCTTATTATCAGGGGATGTCTTATTTTGGGGAAAACAGGATAGATAGATAGATAGATAGATAGATAGATAGATAGATAGATAGATA